>QGSO01000352.1:637663-817126 GCA_011037825.1 Carya cathayensis | reverse complement strand
ATATATTAATTTAATTTACAAAAATTTACAGGCTTTGGGTGATGAAATGTATTTTATATTAAATTCAAGTGATCAAGGAGCTTGTAAATAAGCCCAAACAGATATAAATCATAAATAAATCATTTGGGATGTAAAATTTTAATTATTGATAAATTTTAATTAGCTCCACTCGTGGGAAAAAAAAAAAGTCATCCAATTTTATCATTCAAATATTACTTGCATTAATTTGATCATCAATGTTCCACCCACATTAGTATGCGTAAGTACTATATACATCGGTTTTTTTATTAGATGAAACTGTTTGACAATACAAACTATCTCTGCTCATCTCAAGATTTATATTTCAAACTTCTTTTCTAAATATCACTTAAGTATAGACATTTTTCAATTTTAAAATTTTAAATTCTTATCTAATTATTACAACTTTCTCAAATTTCCAAACAAAACATAAAAAACAATATTATTTTTTCAAATTTCGAAACAAAAATTATATTCTAACAATATTTTAACTTTATAATATTTTTATTCAACATTTTTTCTCTAATTTCTCAAAACACGATAAGGTGCGGTTTGAATAGTGAGATGATGTGATATGGTTTTAGATGAAAGTTGAATAAAATATCATTAAAATATTATTTTTTAATATTATTATTGTTTTTAGATTTGAAAATATTGAATTATTTATTATATTTTGTGTGAAAATTTAAAAAAGTTATAATGATGAGATGAGATAAGATGAAACACTTTCACTATCTAAAAGGGATCGAAAATTAACTCAAATTATTTCACTACTATTAACAAACCACTTCATTACTATTTGAAGAATTTTCATCTCATCTCATTCTATGAACATTCCTAATCTCATCTAAATATAAATGAGTTTCAGTTCTAATATTAACTAATTTTGTTGGAGTATATGGTTATATATGGGCAGTCGATCATCAGTTGATATAGGGATTTTTTTTTTCCTAAGCAGCCAGTTGATATAGGGATTTATTCATTCAACCAGCCAGAGGATTGAGTACCTGCCCAATAAACAACACAGCTCCAGTCATGTCATCTCTGATCAGGAATAAAAAGGGGTGATCAGCCACGAAGTCTATCTCATCTTTGATGGAGTAACGACTGCATCCAGCCATGAATGTGGTGGAAACAGCTGCAGCTTCTGTGCCTTCTTCATTAACTTCAATAAAGGATTTGTGTAATATTCCTGAAACAAATAATTTCTGATCCCCTACAATTTCTGCCAAATCAGCATCCTCACAGAAAGGCAACACTAGTCCTAATCCCTTCAGAACATTGGAAGCTTCGAAACCAAAAGATGTCTTAAATTTTGGGATCCTGAATTCACCCACGTTCAGTTTTTTATCTGGAAGGTGATGATCCAAGAAACTAGATTCAGAAACCTCTTTTTCTATAAGATTTGGCAACCCATTTTTTGTATCTGGAAGAAAGAAGTACATGGAAAACTTGCGTTGACCATCATCATGCCTATAAGGAAGTCCAAGGACTTTGAAACCATCAAAGGCAACAAGAAGTTGCTTTTTCTTGCTAGTCATGAAGGGCACTTGAACCGAGCTCCCATTAAGAAGATGGAAATCATTTTCTTTGGTTGCTGATGCATTAAACTTCTCATCCCAAACTGCTTTGAAGTATAATGCATTCGCAAAGATAAGCTTGGTTGTCCTGTCAATTGACCCAGGGGGAAGAACCTCCCTGATAAGGCCATCTGTCTTCTTTTCAGCCCATGAATTCACTTCATTTGTCACTTCAGAAGCCTTCAACACCACCATCAAAATGGAATATACCGATGTTGGTATATCAGAACTTCAGCACTATGAACAATCTAGTAAATGCAGTGATCAACATAATGATAAAAGAGGGAGTGGCATAATTACCAACTTACAGAGACTTCAGCTTCAAAAGTGCGTCAACCAGTCATGTTCAGGGTATTATGCTATCTTTGAAGGGATCAGTCAAATATATAAACCGGAAGATCTAGAGTTCTGTTTAGGCTTAAATTAAGTAAGAATAAAGCTCTTATTTATTGTAAAGAGAACAGCAAGCATTTAGAGGGATTTATATCTTAGATTTAGAGAACCGGAAATAAGCTCAAGAAAAAAGAAATGGAAATATATGCCTATTGAAATACCCATGTCCATAATGTAGGCCTTTGTTGAAAAATTCAGCCAGCACAGTAATTTACCAACACCATATAGTAGTTATATTGCGGCTAAATCCTACTGTTCGAAAGAAACACATAGATTCACGCTAACTAATCCAACTTTAAATTATCTTAAAGAGAAATGCAACCAGTGTCTCAAAAGCTGAAACTTTTGCAATTTGGACAAAAGGTTAGTGCTCTACAATATTGCATCTTAACTAGATCTGAGCCTGTATTCTTGATCAATCAAATTTGCATCTTATCCATGAATGCTACTACCACTACCGTTCGTTAGATTGCCACTAAACGTCCAACATTATCTTAAAGGCACAATTGACCACGGCCTTTATTTTCACAAAACGTTCCTTGGAACTTTCTGTTATTGTCTATGACCTATGTACTTAATTGGGTTGCCAATCTGGATGACCAATTGACCAGTGTTCTACAAATGGTTGTGGAGTATTTTTCTTGTCCTTGCCCTATTTCTTGGTGTTCTAAGAAGCAACAGGTTGTCGCACGCTCTGGCACAGAGGCAAAGAGATCAAACCAGTATTTCATGCACGCACAACTAAAACACATAGAAGATGACTTTCATTTTACATGTAAGAAGGTGGTAAATCATGACATGATCTTCATAAAGTTTATTTCCACAACCGATCAAATCATTGATATCTTACCCAATTAAGGATTAAGGTCTGCTTGGTTTTCAACTCCTCTGGGACGAGTACATAGTATGAATCCCGCCCATTCACTTGTGGGGGAATGTATAGCAACGTGCAATATTGCGACAGCCAACATCAACAGACAATCAAGGAACAACAGAAATCGAGCAAACTTGAGTGAAAAAACTAGTACTGCAGGAGATAATTAATTATGTGGAAGGCATGGACTCCGTTGTTGGTTACATCGAACCAAAATAGCTTTACAAAAGGTTTCAAACTATATATTCATTTCTCTTCTAATATATTACCATTATAGATATCCGATCAGCTAAATCTGATCATTCAATAAAATCTGACAGTGTAGAAAAATGGAGAAACAAAATGGACGAAATTGAACGTAAAATTGACAAAATGGCAACACTCCCGTGAGAGTATTTGTCCTACAACTTGGTGATAGACAAAGGGAATTGAGTGAGTAAAATTGTGCACCAATAACCCCTATTTATAGGCCATCATGCACCGGTTGGCAAATAGCACAACCATTAGTAACTCAATGGTCGGTAAATGACACAACCTTAAGAAGTGACACAACCTTTTGACTAAATCAAAAGGTTGTGTCTTTTAACACTTCATTAGTCACATAACCCAAAGGGTTGTGCCTTTTAACACTTCTTTAAATATCACCACTTATGGGAACCATCACCATGGAGAGGGTGTCATTCCAAGGGAAACACTGTTTGGTGATCACACCCCTTAGAATTACATCTTCCACTTGATCACACAAAACGGTGATGATCCAGTTGAGTAAAATTACCTTGGTACCGATATGAGATTTCCACTACTCAACTCTCATCTGGGTACTCTTGCAAATCGGCGTCAGAACATGACAAGCATCTACGTGCACACGTTTTTGTCATTACCTTATTTGACCGCACCCTTCACTATATGTGCTCCCATTGACCACATATAACGAGTAACTTCAATTTACAAAAAAAAATTTAGTGAACAGCATCAATTCTCTGTGACTTAATCAATTATTAATAATCTTGTCATAATTGACGACTTCAGCCAAATACATAACACATGTATCGACTTGCGCTGAATTTTCGTTAAGTACTTCCTCTAGAGGCTATTCATGAAGTTTTCCTTAATCACCATATCAATGACTTTGCAAATGATTAACCGTTTACTTGGGTAATCAAATCACATTTCACTAAAACTTTAGTGAATGGCACTGAATTTTCGTTAAGTACTTCCTCACCTAAGTCTTTCCTTAATCACCTTATCAGCGACTTTACAAATGATCAACTTGTTACTTAGTTAATCATCTTGCACTGGAATTTTATCAAGTACTCACCCTAAGGCCATTATTGAGGTTTTTCTTGATCACCTTATCAGTGACTTTTCAAATGACCAAAATTTTTATTTGGGTATTACCATAACTCCAATTTTCTAGGCGTCCCCAGAATTTCCTGAGTTCTGCATATCGACCATGAGATCGCTTCTCCTAGGTTTCTCTCAATCTCATTCTAGTCACATGTTCTTTGAATTTCTCCAGAGATAAACCTTTGGTCATCAGATCTGCTACCATCTCGGTCGAGGAAATAAAATTAACCTTGACCTCAACTCTTTCCATTATATCTAAAATATAGTGATAATGCACATCAATGTGTTTTCCTTTAGAACTCTGTGTTCCACTTTTTGTCAGTGAGATGGCAAACTGATTATTACAAAACAAATTGATTGGTTCTATGGATATACCCAAATTTAAACTTTCAATAAAGCGTTTTATCCATACTGCATTACTCACTGCATTATTACAAGTGTGATGACCCCAAATCCCCACGTACGGACACGGGGAAATCGAGACATCCGGATGGTGACAACACGGGTCACCACACTATCGACGAGTGTCAAATGTGTGCAAGCGACAAATGTGCACGAAGAAACACGCAGCGGATAGCAAAGACATATAACTAATTACCAGAATTTTTCTTAATTTAATACAAAGCGGTTCAAAACATACATAATAAAATATTACAAATACAAATATCGATTCAAAGCCAAGTACAAAGCATAAACTCCAACTCAGAACTCCGGCGGAGCCGCATCCTGGGGCTCAGCCTCCTCCTCCTTCTCGATCTCTGCATCAAAATCTACGGTACCAAAAATTGTGCCACATGTAAGTAAAATCCAAACACCACTAGATAAAAACATATTAAAACTCAAACAATATGTATGAGAGAATGCCAATGCACCAAAACCCATAAAACCATAATTTTCCATTTGGCCCAAAAACATATCCTTTAAACAAAACCTCGCCATTATCCCCGATAATGGCCCAAAATCATAACATTTCCAACTGACGCCAAAAGTCTCATTTGGCCCATATCCAACTTAAACCATTAACCAATTAATCCGTATGCACCATGACCTCCCCTAATCCGCACACCCTGGCTCCTGTGCCACACCGCGGATAACGATCACGCGTATGACACCTAAACGAGCGATGCCCAGTTCCGCACTCGGTGCGTTCGTAGCCAAGCATCCTCTAACCCTCGCCAGCGAAGGGCCACGGAGTCGGTGCGTAGAGCGATGCCCAGTTCCATGCCCGGCGCGTTCGTAGCCAAGCATCCTCTAGCCCCCGCTCCCGTCGTCGCCCCGCGACAACTCAGGGGATGTCACTCAGTATATTACGCTCCTGAGTAACCAGAGGAGCTCCACCGAGATAATAACCTATCCCGGCTTGGGCTCGTGAGACACACGCACCCAAAAATCCATTTACGCCAATAAAACATGATTTTTCTCAATTAAAATAAAATGTACGTGCATGCACCATGTAAATGCAATCTCAATGCACAACACAACCAACCAACCATAAATCAACAAACCAAGCAACTCCGTCCTCCATCCATCCGACCCCCGAACTCCTCGGACTCAGTCCGGAATCAACCAACCAACCAGATAATTTATTATAAGAGCAAAATATATTTAAATCTAAAAGTAGAGTTTGGAAAATACTTACAGCGCTATACGGTATTTTTTGAAAGCTCGCAGCGTTGCAAACGACGGAGGAAAAGCAATGTAACAGTGTATTTTACACTGTGGCCTTGGGTAATAAATTACCCACTTTCGAACGGGGACAAACCAAGGCACGAAATTGATAGGGAATGGTCTTGAGATGTTTATGAAGCTAAAGAAAACGAGTTTTGGCCGTAGGTGGTGGTGAAAATGGCGGTCCAAGGCTAAAAAGGGGCTGAACGGAGTTGAGCTCGTGGGAGCTGCTCTAGCAACGGATCGGGGCTGAAATTAGGTGGGTTAGGTCTGCAAGAGGTAGAGGAAGAAGCTGTGAAGAGATGGTGGCCGGAGGTGGTGCGACAGCGCCGGAATAGGTGAAAAACCGTGTGGTTTGGAGGAGCTCGTGGTGGCTAACGGTGGCTCGGATGGAGGTGAAACTTGGTGGGGATGTTCACCGGTGAGAGGGGAAGAAAACTGGGTGGGTGGTGTAGGCCACGCCATCGGCGAGTGGCGGTTCTGGGCTGCGAAAGCAACCGGCGACAGGGGAGAAAAACAGGGCAGGTGCCGTGACTTCCAACCGTGCGTGGCGGCTAACGGCTGGTCCGATGGCTCTGAAAATTTGTGGGGATGAACTGTGGTGGGAGGGGAAGATAATGGTGGGGGTGGTGTACAACACAGTTGCTGGACGGCGGCGCACTGGGCGGCCGAAGTGGCGGCGACGGTAAGGGGAAAAAGAAGGGGCAGCGCGCGGGAGAGAGGAAACGGGGAAGAAAGAAGAAGAAAAAGAAAGAAAAGAAGAAAAAGAAAAGGAAAAAGGGAAAAAGAAAAAGGGAAAAGAAAAGAAATGAGGTCCAATCCTCACTCCGGAAACCAAAAATAGATCCGCCGAAAATGATTTTAAAAACCGTAAAACGATTAAAATAAATTAAACACAACATCAAATAAATTAAAAACCAATTAAAATACATTAATTTAAAATAAATAAACCAATATATTAATTAAATTAAAAACGCTCCTTCAGTGAAAATACATGTAAAAACGGGGTATCGCATCTTCCCCCCTTAAAAACAAATTTCATCCTCGAAATTTGTAAGATCAAACACCAACTTGAAACAAGCCACATAATTCCACATAAAACCACCCGCAACCAAGATTAAAAAACGTACTGTCATTACTCAAACAAGTAGGGGTACTGCTCCCTCATGTCCGCTACTCGCTCCCAAGAGAAATCTTGAGCTAACGGATCTCCCCAAGCCACCTTAACCAAAGGTATCATCTTGGACCTCAACTGTTGCTCCTTCCAATCCATGATCTGCGACGGAACAACCTCATAAGTAAGGTCCGGTTGCACTGAATACTCTCTGGATTGACAAAGCGCGGTTTTTGTTGACCAAAACTCTTCTTCAAGGATGACACGTGGAATACATCATGAATATCCCCAAAGTAATCTGGCAAAGCAACTCTATAAGCAACGGACCCTTTTTTCTCCAAAATCTAGAAAGGGCCGACATACCTCGGATCTAGTTTTCTCTTTTTACCAAAACGCTTAACTCCTCTCATGGGAGAGACCTTGAGACAAACCCAATCACCTTCTTCAAAAGATAACTCTCTCCTCCTGGTATCAGCATAGCTTTTCTGACGACTCTGAGCTGCCACCATTTTATCCCTGATGATCCGAACTTGGCTTTGCATCTCTTGAATTATTTCAGGCCCAATCATTTTATTCTCCCCGACTTCATCCCAACAAATTCCAATAGTTATTATCTTCACACCATAGATTGCTAATATCGACGACATCTTTGCTTTACCTTCCGAATTTTCATCCTATTCCAACTTTGGTAACCTAATAGTCACTTCCAAAGTTAACCATCAATAAACCAAATTGCACGACCAAATGATTAATCTCCCATTAAAACTTCGAATCACTACTAAATCTTCAAAGTCGATACAAAATTTGAACTTCTAAGTATCTCCAAAAAATCATGCTTTCGCGCGCACTCTGATATCTCATCAAAATACTTAAAGGCTATATCCTCAAAAATTAATATCATGAAGTACAAGCTCAATCCACACCTAATCACAAGAAAACCTTTACCACATTTCCATAGAAAATCGTATGCCTTCAAAAACCACAAATCTCCACTCATTCCTCAGTTGGCCATCGCTGCCCCAAACGAAAACCAACATTCCGCAAAAATACACTCATTGATTGATGACAGAAACCAGTACTAATCAACCTCCAGGCCCCAAATTGAAAACACATAACATCATCCCAAAATACACCTGTCTCTTCTAAAGATAAGGAACATCTCCAAAAAGGCCCAATTCCTTCTCGGCCAACCAACGAGAGCGCCTACAACTTCTATCCGATATCCCACACTTCAAGCTCATTACCTATATTTTGAATAACATCCAATCTTGCAATGACTAACTCACTATAAACTACCATTGACTTCACCTAGACATAATCGAAACGCTCATGATAACTCACCCACCTACTTGTACTCTCAAAAACTCTAGTTTTAGTACAACTAATTCCTTCAATAACACTTCACAAATAAATCTCAAGACAGGCCATACTGTTTGAATCTTCAATCCATCAAAAACTATTAAACAACACTTATGAATCCTACTGCTTTATTACTTCATACATGTGATTATGCTACCCACCTTTGATGCATAAGTTTCAACTTCCAAGATTTATTACTTCATACACCACACATGGTGACCTAAGGATCTCTTTTCAAGTTAAATAACCATATCCCCAATTCTCCCAACTGGATACTTGATCTCCAAAGAAAAGTATAGCCTCACCAATTTAAATTCCTATGACTTCAAGTCGCAATTAATTCTCAAGATAAACACAACAGTCGTTTCAAACCACCATCCCAATGGGTAACCCGCTTCGACTGCACATTCCGTTCAACTGACCAAACAACTCAAAGCCAAAAATCTCTTGAATTTAATATTACCACACAGATTCCTCTTCAACTCCTACCAAGCCAAAAATAGATGAGACTAGGACCAGCACTATCCGAAATCCATACATACGTACCATTACTACTCATCGATCCCATGCACTCTTAGCCAACACCAAAAATCATTCAAATGTACAAGTGGTCCATTATCACATTTCCATCATCTGGACTTATATCCTCAACTCAGCAAGAATCATTCCTAAATCAACTCTAATCAACCCAATTTTAATGGTTACAAACTAATCACTCACTAGAGTAGATCAAGCTACAGCACTAAGTCTGTAAAACTAAGAACTCAATTCTTATTATAAATCAGTCCTTCAACTCTGCAATTCTAAAACCTTAAATCAAATAAGAATCATCTTCTGGAACCTCTAAGATCAAAGAACTTACATCCCATAATAGAAAAAATCGACTCTCAAATCTTTCAAATTCTAAAACATTAATAGATAATAAATCATTTTCTGAAATTCTCAAGATTGGCGGCTTTAATTCAAAACATTCACCTTAAAAGCTTGTAAAATCTAAAGCCCTAATTGCCACCTAATTACTCAGCCGAATCACGAAATCTAAAACTCAAAATTTAATTATTTCCCCCTAAAGCTTGTCGAACCTAACACCTTAATTACCATAAACTTATTTTCCTAAAATCTATAAGGCCCCAAACTTTAAAACTTTGTTGAAACTTCATAAAATCCATTCTTGAAATTTGTTGAACTTATAACCTACTACGTTATAGACCATTTCATAAACTCCGCGGAACCAAAGAACTCAATTATTCTACTTCCCTAAAAGATCACCCAGATCATGCCATAACTCTAGCATTCTGAGTCTCCGTAAGCTCGCCTCCAACGGTACCAAGAGTCACTACGTACATTCAAGCCCGAGCTAAATGCCTCTGGTTAGTTCTACCATTGCGACGAGTTCCACGGCTTTCTTGAACTCGACTAGGGCACTCACGAGCAAAATGCCCTGTCTGACCGCATTCAAAACATTGGTTACTACCCAGACTCCACTCGCCTCCATGAGCTCTATTACATCTTCCACAAACTGGCACTCGTCCTCCCATACGCACTCCTGAGGCTGCTTGTGGTCGAGTCCAGGTCTGCTGAACAAACTTTTGAGGCGAACCCGAACTACTTCCTTCACCAGTAAAACTCCGCCTCTTTTGTCCTAGAAGGGAACCCATACTCAAATTAACCTCTCGCTCTGCAAGAGTGGTTAAGTCAACCAATTCCTGAAAAGTTGTAATCCGGTGGCAAACTACCATTTTGCATATATCTGGTCGCAAACCTTAAATAAAATTCCCTTAAACACGTCCTTAAAGTTCGCTGAACCTACATTCTCCTATCCTATAGCCTCGCTACATAAATTCTACAAAACCTTGACCTCAATCATCTTAAGCGACTTCAAGCTAATTCCTTTCCTCATTGCTACGTGAGTTCCCACTTTACAAAGATTGCTTAAACCATGACATTCCCTTCAAACCTCAACATCATACAAGCAAACCACATCGCTAAAAATTCAAACCTACTACACTAAATGTTCATACCTAATAATAGTATCCTCGATTATACCGCCTTCCTGCCACAAGACAACCCTTGACCCCCTTTAAGAAAAACGAATAAAACCAACAACATAAAACCAAAACCAAAACCGAAACCACATAACAAGAAAGCAAAAAGAAACCAGCATGCAATAACATAACTAAATAAATAAACACAAGCAAACCAGCTCAAATAAATTCAAAACAAATAAAACACGTCAAATAGCAACTTTATTTAAAATAAATTTCAAAACACCACCTTAAAAACATTCTGGTACTACCTACGGGACATGTGGTTTTACCTAGAGCCGAACCGCTCTGATACCACCTGTGACGCCCCCAAATCCCCACATACGGACACGGGGAAATCGAGACATCCGGATGGTGACAACACAGGTCACCACCCTATCGACGAGTGCCAAGTGTGTGCAAGCGACAAATGTGCACGAAGAAACACGCAGCGGATAGCAAAGACATATAACTAATTACCAGAATTTTTCTTAGTTTAATACAAAGAGGTTCAAAACATAAATAATAAAATATTACAAATACAAATATCGATTCAAAGCCAAGTACAAAGCATAAACTCCAACTCAGAACTCCGGCGGAGCCGCATCCTCGGGCTCAGCCTCCTCTTCCTTCTCGATCTCTGCATCAAAATCTACGGTACCAAAAATTGTGCCGCAGGTAAGTAAAATCCAAACACCACTAGATAAAAACATATTAAAACTCAAACAATATGCATGAGAGAATGCCAATGCACCAAAACCAATAAAACCATATTTTTCCACGCACGCCCAAAAACCCATTTGGTCCAAAAACATATCCTTTAAACAAAACCTCGCCATTATCCCTGATAATGGCCCAAAATCATAACCTTTCCAACTCACGCCAAAAGTCTCATTTGGCCCATATCCAACTTAAACCATTAACCAATTAATCCGTATGCACCATGACCTCCCCTAGGGGTCATCCGCACACCCTGGCTCCTGTGCCACACCGCGGATAACGACCACGCGTATGACACCTAAACGAGCGATGCCCAGTTCCGCGTCCGGCGCGTTCATATCCAAGCATCCTCTAGCCCTCGCCAGCGAAGGGCCACGGAGTCGGTGCGTAGAGCAATGCCCAGTTCCGCGCCCGGCGCGTTCGTAGCCAAGCATCCTCTAGCCCCCGCTCCCGTCGTTGCCCAGCGACAACTCAGGGGATGTCACTCAGTATATTACGCTCCCGAGTAACCCAGAGGAGCTCCACCGAGATAATAACTCATCCCGGCTTGGGCTCGTGAGACACACGCACCCGAAAATCTATTTACGCCAATAAAACAGGATTTTTCTCAATTAAAATAAAATGCACGTGCATGCACCATGTAAATGCAATCTCAATGCACAACACAACCAACCAACCATAAATCAACAAACCAAGCAACTCTGTCCTCCATTCATCCGACCCCCGAACTCTTCGGACTCAGTCCGGAATCAACCAACCAACCAGATAATTTATTGTACGAGCGAAATATATTTAAATCTAAAAGTAGAGTTTGGAAAATACTTACAGCGCTATACGGTATTTTTTGAAAGCTCGCGGCGTTGCAAACGGCGGAGGAAAAGCAACGTAACAGTGTATTTGACACTGTGGCCGTGGGTAATAAATTACCCACTTTCGAACGGGGACAAACCAAGGCATGAAATTGATAGGAAATGGTCTTGATATGTTTATGAAGCTAAGGAAAACGAGTTTTGGCCGTGGGTGGTGGTGCAAATGACGGTCTAAGGCCAAAAAGGGGCTGAACGGAGTTGAGCTCGTGGGAACTGCTCCGGCAACGGATCGGGGCTGAAATTAGGTGGGTTAGGACGGCAAGAGGTAGATGAAGAAGCTGTGAAGAGATGGTGGCTAGAGGTGGTGTGACGGCGCCGGAATCGGTGAAAAACCGTGTGGCTTAGAGGAGCTCGTGGTGGCTAACAGTGGCTCGGATGGAGGTGAAACTTGGTGGGGATGTTCACCGGTGAGAGGGGAAGAAAACTGGGTGGGTGGTGTAGGCCACGCCACCGGCGAGTGGCGGTTCTGGGCTGCGAAAGCAACCGGCAACAGGGGAGAAAAACAGGGCAGGTGCTGTGACTTCCAATCGTGCGTGGCGGCTAACGGCTGGTCCGATGGCTCTGAAAATTTGTGGGGATGAACTCTGGTGGGAGGGGAAGAGAATGGTGGGGGTGGTGTACAACACAGCCACTGGACAGCGGCCCACTGGGCGGCAGAAGTGGCGGCAACGGTAAGGGGAAAAAGAAGGGGCAGCGCGCGGGAGAGAGGAAACGGGGAAGAAAGAAGAAGAAAAAGAAAGAAAAGAAGAAAAAGAAAAGGAAAAAGGGAAAAAGAAAAAGAGAAAAGAAAAGAATTGAGGTCCAATCCTCACTCCGAAAACCAAAAACAGATCCGCCGAAAACGATTTTAAAAACTGTAAAACGATTAAAATAAATTAAACACAACATCAAATAAATTAAAAACCAATTAAAATACGTTAATTTAAAATAAATAAACGAATATATTAATTAAATTAAAAACACTCCTTCAGTGAAAATATACGTAAAAACGGGGTATCACAACAAGCAATATATTCTGCTTCCATAGTAAACTTAGCAACACAACCTTGTTTCTTACTCAACCAAGAAACTGTTGTTCCACCAACCAGAAATATGTGTCCAGATGTAGATTTTATATCATCTACATCACTTCCAAATTCAGCATCACTGTAGCTGATTAAGTCTAGATCACTGATACCAATGCATAATTTTAAATTTTTGGTACCTTGTAAATATCTTAGT
Organism: Carya cathayensis; assembly: GCA_011037825.1. Classification (NCBI taxonomy): domain Eukaryota; kingdom Viridiplantae; phylum Streptophyta; class Magnoliopsida; order Fagales; family Juglandaceae; genus Carya; species Carya cathayensis. Next base: position 803,939 of record QGSO01000352.1, on the reverse strand, counting down.
ATACGCTTCACTGCTTGCCAATGTTCTTTACCTGGATTAGATTGGTATCTGCTTACCAACCCTATTGTATGACAAATATCTGGTCTTGTACTTGTCATTGCATACATGAGGCTTCCCACAGCTTGAGCATAGGGAATATTAAGCATTTCACTTATTTCTTCCTCATCTTTTGGGCACATACTTTTATTTAAAGTATGACCTTTGCAAACAAGTGTACTTAAGGATTTACAATTTTCCATACCAAATCTTTTAAGTACTTTTTCTAAATATTTTTCTTGATCTAAATACAATATATTTAAATTTCTATCTCTAGAAATTCTTATACCAAGAACATAGATAGCTTCACCCATGTCTTTCACAAATTTAGATTTCAAGAATTCTTTTGTTTCATTCATCATATCTAGACAATTACTTGCCAATAATATGTCATCAACATATAATGATAATAATGTTAACTTATTATCATTTTTCCATATGTATAAACAGTGATCTAGCTGACTCATTTCATATCTCATTTCTAAAATGGCTAGGTGAAATTTTAAGTACCACTATCTTGAAGATTGCTTAAGTCCATACAGTGACTTCTTCAACCTGTAAACTTTTTCTTCATGTCCTTTAATTTGGAATCCTTCTGGTTGAATCATAAAGATATCCTCTTGTAATTCACCATTAAGAAAAGCTGTATTTACATCTAACTGATGTAATTCCAAATTCATCCTAGCAACAACAGACATGATAATTCTTACGGATGTGAACTTCGCCATAGGTGAGTATGTATCTACAAAGTCTACACTTGGTTGTTGGGTATATCCCTTGGCCACTAACCTTTCTTTATATCTTTCCAAACTACCATCAACTTTAAATTTTCTTCTTAAAACCCATTGGCAACCAATAGCCTTTCTATCTTTTGGAAGATCTGTTAACTCCCAAACATTATTTTTGTTTATCGATTCTATTTCATCTTTCATGGCCTCAAGCTATTTATTTGAATCGATACTATTGATTGCTTCAGAAAAATTTTCAAGATCATTTTCTAAATTTTCCAAACTGGTATTTAGTGCATAATGATCTTGAAATAATATCGATGGTCGTCTGGTTCTTTTACTCCCACTGTCTCCAACATCAATTCTTGAAGATTGATTTTCATCTGACTTTCTTTTATTTTTATTATTCTATATTTAAATAATATTAGAATTTTCATTGTCAGTGTCCGTGGAGATCTGTTGATTCTCTAAATCATTTAATATATCTATCTGATCAGTTGGAGTAATAATGTTTGTATTTTCTAAGAAAACAGCATCCCTATTTTTTATCAATCCTCTTTCAGAATGATAAAATCTGTAGCCACTTCCGTTTTCTACATACCTAATAAACCTGCATTCCCAGGTTTTATTTTTTAATTTATCCCTTAATGGCCTTGAGATAAGCACTTGTGCCTTACAACCCCACATTTTGAGCTTGCTTAAGTCTGATTTATGTCCTGTCCATAACTCATAAGGTGTAAGAGGCTTTGCTTTGGTTTCAACTCTATTTAATATATATATTGCAGTCGATAATGTTTCAACCCAAAAATGTGTTGGTAGATCAGCATATGTCATCATCGATCGCACCATATCCAATAGAGTTCTATTTCTCCTTTTTGCAATACCACTTTGTTGAGGTTTATATGGCATAGTATAAATGTGTCTTATACTATTCAATTCGCAGAAATTATCCAAAGCTTCAAATTCTCCTCCTCTATCACTATTCAAACTTTTAATGGGCCTACCCAACTGGGCTTCTACTTCTAATTTAAATTCTTTAAATTTCTCAATTGCCTCAAATTTATGTTTGAGTAAGTAGATATGCCTATATCTTGAATAGTCATCCGTGAAAGTAATAAAGTACTCCATTCCTCTATGAGTTTTAGTTTTAAAAGGTCCACAAACATCAGAATGTATAATTTCTAGTAAATCTATGGATTTCCAACTTTTTGAAAAGATTTATTACTCATTTTTCCTTTGTTACATGGTTCACATATATCAAAATTATTTCAGTTTATTTGTGGTATTAATCCACTTTTATACATTCTAATCATCTTATTTTTATTTATGTGATCTAATCTTAAATGCCATAAATATGCACAATCAGTAGACACATTCAAATAATCAGAAATGAATACTTTATTCATATCAATATTCAGTACATACATATCGTGATCTTTCACGCCTTCACTGATACATTTCCCTTACTTATTACAACGGTTCTAGACTTAAACTCAACTATGTAGCCTTTTAGATCTAATACAGGCACTGATATTAGATTCCTACGAATACTAGGTACATATAATACATCACTTAGTAAAATAACAGAACCATTTGGTTTAAATTTACATGTACCTTGCCCTAAGACATCGCAGTATGTGTTGTTGCCCATGTACACTTTGTGCTCTTCTGTTTGTTTATCTTCAAGTTTAACAAACATATATTTGTTCCTGCATATATGTCTTGTTTCTGCAGAGTCAACCCACCATGAATTTGATTCTGGTTCCATAAGCATTCTTCTGAGACTGTCATCACAATTTCCTTACTTTCTTGTGCTTTTCCCTTATTGGGACATTGTGATTTGTAATGCCCTTTCTTCCCACACTTAAAACAGTTCCCAGTAAATGGTTTCTTTTGTTTCTTTTCAACCATTTCTTTTTCTTAAACTGTTTTGGCTTCATTTTGTTCTGTGTAGAACGCTTGTCTTGAGCCATTAACAAATTAGATGATTCACCATCTCTATACCTCCTCTTCATCCTTTCTCCTTCAAGTACTAAAAGTACTGGAAGTGATGTCATTGTTATTTCATTTCCACTATGTGTTAATGAAGTAACAATATGATTCCAAGATAAAGGAAGACTAGTAAGTATAGTTGTAACTTGCATTTTATCAGTGAGAGGATGACCCACATCATATAGTTCTTTTGCAATCAACTCCATTTGAAGTACATGATCGCCAATGTCATCATTTTCTTTCATGCAATTTCGATTATACTTATCTAATAATAATTGTATATAAGTATCCGATCGTAAACCATACTTCGCTTCAACTGCATCCATAATTTCTTTAGCAGTTTCATAGTCTTCAGATAGAGGAATAATGTGATCATTCATACAATGCAAGATTAATGCTTTTGCCCAAGCATTGTGTTCTACCCATTGATCTTCACTTGTCATGTCACTTCTGTTTCCATTTTCTACATTTTCCAATGGTTTTGGTGTTGTTAATGTATATAAGGTTTTTTCATGGGTTAGAAGAAAAGTTATATGCCTTTTCTAGGCCCGGAAATTTCTTCCATTCAATTTTTCTATCCCTGATAGATCAATACTTTTCTTCAGTGGCATAAGTATTAAACCTTAATAATTAACAACAAAGAAAATGTAGAAATAATAAATGTATTCTATTGTAAATAAACTTAATACAATAGTTCAACTGTGAATAAATTAAAAATTATTACAAACTTAATAATTATAATACTTGGATTTAATCCAAGGAGGCAACGTTGAAATTCTCCTATTCATGTAAGGAGAATAATGAAAGTGACGTCCCAATCGAGAATTTTCACGACCTTTCCTCGATGTTTCACCGCTTCTAAAGAATTTCCTACGATAATTGTGACCAACAAATGCTTTTTTATGATTTGGCACAAAATTTGGAGCACAACGGTTTTTTAATGGACCAAATCGAGCTTGAAATGATCTTGAATGGCTCGAAAAAGAAAATCTGTCATGAATCGGTTCAGAAAACTAGGTAAACCTATTCAGACTGCTCAAACCGGGTCTAGCAGAAAATCGGTGGTCAATGACTCCAGTCTCAGCTCGGTCAACGGCTCTAGTCTCGACTCGGTCAACGGCTCTAGTCTCGACTCTGTCAACGGCTCCTTTTTCGGCTCGGCTCAGATATTGGCTTGCAGCACGGCTAGAGAATCGGCTTGGAGATTGGCTTGTGGCTCGGTCAGTGGCTTGGCTAGATAGCTTGGCTTAATAGTTACAGATTCATTCCTGGCACTATGGGCTAGACAACTATGTCGTTTAACCCACACAGATTTTGATTCTTTTGCCTATTTGACGAAACAGTGTCTTCTTCTTTGCACCGCACTTCCTCCGAAACTAAAAAAACTGGTATCCTTACTTCCGTCCAATGAAATGGTCACCGGTGTTGAGGATTTCGACGTGCTCCCGAGGTCCACGAATTCCGGCAGCGTTGATGAACTCCGATGACCCTCTAGAACAGTGACAGTGGATGACGAAAAATTGGAAAATGCACTATGTTTTTGTGTAAAAATATTCCAATAATTTTCTTCAAAATAGTAACAAATTACAAGATTTTGAAGATTTCCAGTATACTCTAATCCTCCCACTGTTATTTGAAAAAGTTTCTCTCTTGGATTTTCAAGCCTTCGAAGATGATTATAATATACAAGTGCAGTTGTCAAACCAAGCACTTGCCTATTTATTGTCTTCAAAATGCATGAAAAATTTCCCTCTAACATGACCTGGCTCTGATACCACTGTAGAAAAATGGAGAAACAAAATGGATGAAATTGAACGTAAAGTTGACAAAATGGTGACATTCCGGTGAGGGTATTTGTCCCACAAGTTGGTGATAAATAAAGGGAATTGAGTGAGTAAAATTGTGCACCAATAACCCCTATTTATAGGCCATCATGCACCGGTTGGCAAATAGCACAACCATTGGTAACTCAATAGTTGGTAAATGACACAACCTTAAGAAGTGAAGACTTCATTAGTCATATAACCAAAGGGTTGTGCCTTTTAATACTTCCTTAAATATTACCACTTATGGGAACCATCACTATGGAGAGGGTGTCATTCCAAGGAGAACACCTTTTGGTGATCACACCTTTTAGAATTACAGACAGTCCTGGTCATTTTCTTGATTAATTACCATTAATTGTAGTCATGAATGAAAATACTGAGATATCATTTGTTCTCACAAACAATTGAAAACCAGAACAAGAAGAGTAATATGGTAAACTCAAGGGATTAAGTTGAGGTGCGCTAACCCTGTTCAGGAAATCAGCCTGATGGAGAGCGGCCTTATAAGCATTGTCCATAATCTGTTTGAAAGAAGGCTTTAGAGATAGGGACCAATCGAGCCAAAGCCCATTGGCGAAGGATAAGCTTGGCCCAGGCACATCATTGTGACTGCCATCGGCCAAGACAATAGCTACAAGCTCCGAAATGAATGATTTGAGCCGAACCCCATTGTCGAACTTGAGGTAGGAGAGCAGCTGGTCGAGAGAGGGCCCTTGGACCCTTCTACAATCATGCTCAGCACAACATGGATCGACAACAGCGAGAACACTAGGTCCAAATCCTTGCCTTCACCGAGCAGCAACTGCTTCGTGATCCCTAAAGCTATGTCGGTCCAGTTGATGATTGATGCACAGAGGTCCATTGTTGCCGTAAATTGGAGAGGTCGAGATTCAAAAAGATGGACAAAGGGACCATTATTTTTGGTAGGAGGGAAGCACGTCATAAATTGATGTATGCAGTTTATGTGGATGATGGGTGCTGTGTAGTGGAGGAATTAAGACGATGGACAGAGTCTAACACATGATATTAGTGCATGGGAATAGGATTGGCCTTTTTCTAGCGGAATTTTATCATTTTGTTTAATTTGTTAGCTAATTTTAATTTCAATAATTTATATGAAAAATATTTAAATGTGACATATATATATATATATTAATCTTTTTGACTAAAAATGAAAAAAATATTATGTTCATATGTAGTAAGATAGTGCATACAAGAGTAATATACAATTCGAGTGTTGCTAGACTGCCGCCCTGCCGTGTCCTCTGGCATGCCCCTTAGGCAAAATTTACTTTTTTTTTAATTTTTCTTATTCATATTTTTTTAATTGTTCTAAATTTTTTTTAAAATATATAAAAAAAATATCAATACACTAATAGTCACATCCTTAATCAGTAAGTAAAAGAATTTGTTTTTTAAAAAACAATAAATGCATGAATGGTCAAAATAGAGAGGCATAGTAGCATTATTCATACAATTCATACAATCTTTGCTCTGTATTTTGTCATTTTTAATCATGTTATACATTAAGAAGAAATTTTTTTTACAATCTTAGGGTATATAAGTCTTACATACTCATTTGAAAAAAGTTGGCAAATCTAGAACTCACATGAAAAAATTATATTTTTTTAATGATGTACTCCATTTTTTTTTAAAGTAATGCATAGAGCTTACATACCCTAAGAATGTATGTAGCATTAGCTTTTATGTAGAGTCACCTAAAATACACTCCATTGGTCAATAATAAACTAGAGATGAATAATAACAATGTTGTGAGCATCAATATTGAGTGTTTCCCGCTATGGAAATTTAATTAACAAGGGTTTATGATAGAACCTCTAATCACTTTACTCCCAACTTTTGTAAATTGCGGACTAAGTAATAATTTGGTAGGAGTAATTGTTTAGAGAGGCAAATAATAGTCATATTAGATCAAGAAATACATCACTACAAAATTCAATTATATCCTTATGAGATTTTTGGATTAATGTGTGGACTCTATATAAACATTTAATATTGTAACTATTACATTTTAAATTTGATCATCCAATTAAAAAAAAAATGGATAGAATCTCAATTATTTTACTAAAAAATTGAAACTGGACCCATTGGGTTTTGCTCCTAGTCGTGGAGGAGAATTGAGGCCAAGTTTACTCCTTCTTGACTAAAAAGGAATCTTGAGCAGGGGCTCAGTAAAAATATCTGCAAGTTGACTTAAGAGAGGTGACATATAGAGAGTACCCAAGGTCCCAAGAGCTACCCTTTATCTAACATAGTGATAAAGGAACTCCAAGATCTTGTAAGAGGATAGACAGCCAAGTGCCTTCAACGCCTTCAACAGTTGTCTCCAGTGACAACCGTATCATTTACATATAGTAAAATGATGAGAACAACAAGTGTTCAATGGCAAATGAAGAGATTTGGTTCTACTAAGCTTGAGTACAATCCAAGTTATAGTAGAATGTTACTAAGCCTATCAAACTAGGCTTTAGGGGCCTGTTTCTGTCCATAGAGAGCTTGATGCAGTTGACACACATGTAAAGGGTAAGTGGAATCCACATACCTGGGAGGTTGATGCATATAAACTAGAGTATAGACGTAGTCATACAAAAATGTGTTCCTAACATCCAATTGCCAAAGCTCTTAATGTTTAACAATTGCAAGAGTAAGAACAACCCTAATGCTAACACGTTTGACACTAGGAGAAAATGTTTCTTAGTAGTCTATACCATCCACTTGTTTAAAACCGTTTGCTACAAGTCGAGCTTTAAGCATCTTCAAGGTGCCATCTGTCCTAAATTCTCCCTTGCAAACCCATTTACACCCTATAACATTCATAATTGAGGTTCTTCGAACTAAAGTCCAAGTCTTATTGGAAACAAGAGCATGTAATTCTTCATTAATTACAGCAGTCCAACCAAGATGGCTCTTGGTTATTTTGATAGTCTTGGGTTTTGCACGAATCACTTAGCAATGACAAGATTGGCATAGTGAGGGTTGGGCTTGTAAACTCCATGCTTAGACCTAGTTTGCATGGCAACTTGAGGTAGCAGTATGGTAGCAACAGCTTCCATGGCAGGTGAGGAAGGATACACAAATGTAACAAAGTCTTGGTGCAATTAGGAAGGTGTTGATTGATGATTAATTCCATTTGTTTGCAAATATTCAGCGAGAGTCTTAGCTACAAATTCGCCACCTTCATCACTTTGGAAGAATTACAAATTTTGGCATCAAATTGACAAGTAACAAACTTGTGAAATTAAGTGAAGGTTGAAGCTAATTCAGATTTATGTCAAAATGGTTTATCTATCAATAATTAGTGAATCCATCAATAAAGATAACATAAGATCGATATGTTTCTTGAGAAAGAGTGGGAGCCGATCCCCATTGGTCACAATGAACTTTGTAAAAATGAATGGTAACTAGTCATAGGTAGGACCTCTCCATTACCAACCATTACTCAATCAATGCCATAGTAAGAAGTTAAGGAGTGAAGATTACCTTGACTATTGGCCATGTAATCTGTAGCATTGGTATTGGGATGCCATGAAGATTCTTGTTTTTCATCTAAGTTGAAAGATGCTAAATTCAAAGGGATACTATCAAAAGTGAAGGAATAGTTAAAGCGGTTAAAGCACAGAGTAGTGAGATTCCTTTTGTTGCAAAAATGATAGAGCACTGCCTCCTTAGGGAAATGTTTGTTATAGAAAGGGTTGTTGCTAGAATGACCATGACACTGATGGTTGGCAAAGGATTTTCCAAGTTGTTGATTTGGAAGAGTTGTTTTGGCCTCGAAAAAAACCACAACCTTTGAAGTTGAAGAAGGCTGAGTTGCCTTGTTATTTCTTATTTTTGTTGGGCTTTTGACCATAAAAAGCCATTGGATAGGAGTTAGGCGTGTCAAGTTTGTATCTCTATACATGACTCTCAATCAAGGTAACTACTTCAGAATAAGTAGGAATAGGCGGTCAGAGCATAATGGTGAGAAAACTTCAAATTCCTTGCCAAAACTATCTAGCAACCACCAAGATTTTTTGTGTTCTTGAATTTTCTCAAATAGTCACTTAAAGCTCCAGTTTTTTTTTTTTTTTTTTTTTTTTGTGATGGAAATAACCCTTTGCTTAAGAACAAGGCTATGATATGATGAAATAGATCAAAGGCATGCACAAGTGCACTACAAACTTTTGCGGCAATGTTGAGACCAACAAAAATGCCAAGGACTATTTTAGATAAAGTGGTTGAGGTTCAAATTCTTCATTGATGAGAAATGGCTATGAGAGTCTCACCAACAATGAAACCTTGGATATCATAATTGTCAAGGATATTCAGCATTTGCGTCTTCTATAAAAGAAAGTTGGTAGATGTGACTTTCAGAGAGACATAATTGGCAATATTTTGAGTAACAGGATATGGATAGTCATCTGATGGAAGAAAGGAGATGGATGAAGTAGATAAAGCCATGGAGATCTTGGAAGAAATCTCTTTATAAACCCTTTAGGCACTAAATACCATGAAGAAGTTTTGAGAATTTCTATCTCACAGGTTGAGATAGAGAAAGTCCTTGTATAATTTATATAGATGTTATTACAAGATGAATACACCCCTTATAGAGGGTCTCTACATAATTGCTATACTCATGTAACAATGCACTATAGAAGGAGAAACATAAGCTTTTACAGCTAGGCTTTCCTATAATACAATTGACAACTAAAACTATCCATTTTCTATATCATGCATTTATGTTGCTGTGGGAATCTTGGATGTTACTTTCACAATGTTCTGCAATTACCAATTTAATTTATTGCTAAAGATTATATTTATGTTTATACTTGCAACTTTGGCTATGCCAAGACACCAACTTTGCCAGCATCAAGTTTGTCATCAAATTACTATCACTACCGGCAACAATATCAACTCTCCCAACATCAAGTCGTCAACATTATATTGCTATTTCTTCAGCTCTGTACATAGACTTTAAATAACGTCAATCTTATAAAGAATTAGGACACCAAATAGAATTGACCGCATTAATCCTCTACTAGTATAACATATCATAATCCTATGATAGTTTTACACAACCCTTGAATATTTAGCTGTGATCCAAACCCCATAAAACCCTCCTCTTTCAAGGAATTTGTCACTAAACCAAATCTACAAGGGGGCGGTGCCAACTCATTATCAATGTTTGTAGAAGTAGTACTTGACACATGAAATGTAATGTATTGTTAGATTGGATGACTTAGAAGGAGTTTAACTTTTTGCTTCTATTCTATCTGTCAACTTATCACTCCTTTGCACCTTTTCAATCAAAACCTCATAACCTTTATCTTGTATTGTGGTTCAAGCATGAAAGCAATATATCTCATCAAGTTGAACCTATTTATGATACCTCAATACTTGTTATACTTATTTTACATATTTTTATCCATGGTATTAGTGATAATATTATCATTTATACACATATCATTTAATATATTTTCAATTATGCACAATTCTTGAAAGAATATATTAGTAGTCAAATATAAAGAACAAAAAATATTCAATTTAACATCATAAAAAACTCTTAGCAATGATCTACAAAAGTTCATGCATTTTTTCATTCACCATAAGTGGTATTAACAAACTAAGCATCCTTATATGCATACTATTCAAATGTTTTTTTTTTGCTTTTTTTTTAATTTTTATATTTTTTAGCAATACTTAATATTAAATACATGGAGCTCCATTGAGTAGGAACATCCAAGCAAATCATCCTCCCACCAATGTTTTCCCCTGCCACACAAGCCTTGAAATTAGAAAATCTTGTTGAAGAAGACTTCACATGTTTGATGGTATCCCTAACTCCTATTACCAGGTTGCAAACATTTTTCAATCTATAAATAGCAATCAAGTTTGATATATTAGCATAACATTGTATGTAAAGAAGTTCACCACCCAATATGACACAATTCTTCTCATTTTCTCTATTTTTTCTCGTATAATTAATAGCAAAGTCATTAGACAAGATGTTATCAACAATGTTATGATGGTAAAAATTTTATTAATCCCCCCCACTCTTTAAATCCCAAACCCAACACCCTCTAATAGTTTCACCCTTATGGTCAGAAATTTGGCAAAAGTTAAGGATATTCTTATGCAATCTCTAATTGCAATCACTAAAATATGCATATATAGTTCATATCTTGCAATGATATCCAAGTATCGATATTAAGACAAATCCTATGACCACTCAACAACTTACTTAACTTTATCTACTCATTGTTATACAACTTAACATAATCTTTTTATAATGTGCGCTAAGATTCGTTCATAACAACTTGAATGTGCAGTCGGAGGAAAGGTCACTAGAGTAAACAAAAGGCAAATGGGCGAGGAGAGGATGATGTTTCTATACCTACCATCATAATGACACCCACTGGATGGATGACTGCTATATGATGAAAAGAATAGTCGAGGAGTTAAGGGGAAGCAGTGAGTTGAAGTAGCTGGTTGTGAAACATTCAAAACCCATGAAGCAAGCGACTGGGTGGACAATGAAGCAAGGTCGAAATGACTAACAAAGCAAGAGCCCAAAAAGGAGGCGACCGATGAGGGAAGACGATCAAGATGCTCCCCACTAGAACCCAAATCCCAGTGAGGCCCCCTTGAGCAAAATCAGCACAATAGCTGGAGGGTTCGCTAAAGGCACCTCTGAACCCAGCGGAAAAGCGTAGGCTTGTAAGGCGAGACACAATGAAGTATACATGACAGACAGGTCACCCAAGCAACGAAGGTGGAATTGCCCAGAGAGCATCTCTTTTAGGGAAGCAAATTGAAAAGGGGTTTTATATCCATATGACGATGCATTGGTGGTAACGTTGTTAATCGCCAACTACACCACGAGGAAGATTTTGATCAACAATGGAAGCTCAGCAAATATCTTCTTTTGGGATGTGTTGGCCAATATGGGCATTGATCCTAGCATACTGCGGTCATCATCCACACCATTGAAGAGATTCTTTAGAGATGTAGTACAATGCTTGGGCGCAATAACACTACTAGTCACAACCAAGAAGGCGTTGTAAATGGCCACCATGATGACCAACTTCTTAATGGTCAAGCCTCCCTTATCCCACAATGCCATACTGGGGTGTCCATTTTTGAACAGCCTTAGAGCTGTCATTTCTACCTACCATTTGAAGATAAAGTTTCCAACGGAAGGGTGAATAAGAGAGGTCTAAGGCAAGAAAGCCCTAGCTCATGAGTGTTATGTGCAAGAGATCAAGTCGGAGGGAGCAATGTCCGCACAATGAAAAACCAAAGTCAGGGCAAAGTCCTGTCCTCGCCACTGGTCCTTCTTAACCGTGACATGGAAACATGAGATGAAGAAAATTTGTAGCAAGCATAAGCAAATGAGCTTCTAGAGCTAGAAACACTGCACCTAGAACGACCGAAGACTACAACATGGATTGGCACCAGGCTCCAGCTAAGATTCAAGAGGCATTAAAGAAACTCTTAGTCGAACTTAGGGATGTGTTTGTATGGAGCCAAGGAGACATGTCGGGGATAGACAATGCAATCATTGAGCATCACCATTACATCGATCTTGCCAACAAGAAAGTCCAACAGAATAGGAGGTCATTCAACATGGAAAAGTACGCAAACATAGCTGAAGAAGTCGACCGACTACTCACTACAAGATTCATTAGAGAGGCTTACTATCCCGAATGGTTGTCCAATGTAGTGCGGGTAAAAAAGCCCAATAGAAAATGAAGGATGTGCGTGGAATTCACTGACCTCAACAAGGAGTGCCCAAAGGATAGTTTCCATTGTCATAGATCGACTTGATTGTCAACTCTACGACGAGACAGGATTATAAGTTTCATGGACACTTACGGGGTACAACCATATGCGGATGAACCCAATACACGAGGAGAAGACTTCTTTCAAAACAAATTGAGGATTATACTACCATCAAGTCATACTCTTTGGGTTCAAGAACACCAGGGCAACGTATCAGAGGCTCGTAAATTGAATGTTCAAGAAAATGAAGTTGAACCCTACCAAGTGTGCCTTTGGTGTCGACTCAGGCAAATTTCTAGGTTTCATAGTGTTTGAAAGAGGAATTGAAGCCAACATGGAGAAAATCAAAGCGATCATGGATATTATAAGCCCCCTCGGAACATCGACAAGACCTAGAGATATTGATTGACTAAGTAGCAGCACTAAATAGATTTGTGTCCAAGTCCATGGATAAATGCCTGCCATTTTTCAAGATTTTGCACAAGGTACACCCTTGGAACAATGACTGTGATCGGGCATTTTAGGTGTTAAAATAGTGTTTATCCAACCTACCATCGCTAAGCCAGCTTGAGCAAGGGGACATGCTCTACGTATATTTGGTGGTCTCACCCCATCCTGTGTTGACGACCTTGGTCAAGGGAGAGGGGGCAATTTAGAAGCCAGTGTAATATACAAGTCGCGTCTTGGGGGTTGTAGAGTCGAGATACCTTTGAATGGAGATGCTAGCCTTCACATTGGTAATAGCCGCTAGGCAGTTGCGACCACATCTCCAAGCTCACTCCATCAAAGTCTTGACAGAAACTCCTCTAAGGAAGATACTATAGAAACCAGACGCATCTGGTTGCCTAATGAGGTGGTCAATTGAGTTAAGTGAATTTGACATCAATTACCAGCCAAGACAAGCAACGAAGGGATAGACCCTATCAAACTTTATCTCCTACTATACTGAGTTTCTTAAAGAAGTGGCAACCACACCAGTCGGGAAACCCTGGCAGGTCTTCGTCGACGGCTCATCCTTTCATGCTGGTGGGGGAGTAAGGGTCCACATAATAAGCGACTTTGAGCATGAACACCATTACATGGGTAAACTCGCTTTCAAAACTACTAACAACAAAGCCATGTACAAAGCATTGGTAGCAGGACTTTCGATAGTTGAGGCACCAGGAGCTACCAAGGTTGAGGTAGTGGCGACTCCCAAGTAGTCATTAATCAGGTATTGGGTATTGGGAGTGTACACAACAAAAGATGAAAAATTAAAAAAGTACTTACAGTTGGCATATGAGAAGTGTGACCAATTTTGTCACTTTAGCATTGAACAAATATTAAGGAAAAGTAATGGTGTAGCAAAAAAACTAGCATGAATAATCTCAGGAATGAAGGAATCTACCCTACCATGGGAAGGGAAGTTGAATGCAGAGTGATAGAAGTCTTCGCTGTCGGGACTGAGGTCATTAAGATGTGACCAGCGAGTGGGCCCAATAAGTGATGAAGTACCTAGATATTGAAGAGCTCCCAGCATAAAAAGAGGAGACGAGGAAGATCAAAAGAAGAGCTGCATGGTTCACGTAGATCAAGGGGATTCTCTACAAGTGAGGTTTCTCAACCTCCTTATTGAGGTGTGTCTCCCTACAAGAAGTCTAATACATCCTAGCAAAGATACTTGAAGGAGTGTGTGGGAATCACTCTAGAGGAAAAACTTTTGCAAGAAAGGTCATGAGGGCAGGTTAGTATTAGCCTCATGCCCTTAGGGACACAAAGGTGTTTGTTAAGAAATGATTGAAGTGCGAAATATTCGCATCGATATCACACTGCCCATCAGAGGAGCTGACCTCCATAATGTCCCCTTAGCCATTTGCGTAATGGGGGGTTGACCATTGCACAAATGGCATACGGAAAGGTTGAATAAGGTTTGTGGTCATTGTCATAGACTACTTCACCAAACAGGCAGAAGTAGAACCCTTGGCGACAATCAAGGCGAGAAACATCACCAAGTTCCTGTAGAAGACCATTGTATGTAGGTTCGGGATCCCTAGAGCATCATCTCAAACAATGGATGGCAATTTGAGTCAAAACATTATCAAGAATAGTGCACAAAGCTTGGAGTTCAGTTTAAGTGCTCCTCCTCAGGACACCCCTAGGCCAACAAACAAGTGGAAGAGACCAACAAATCCCTCCTTGAGATCCTAAAGAAGCTTACAGACAAAATAAGAGAGGTCCCAAGCATCCTATGGGTGTACAGAACCTCAGTAAAAAATCCAAAGTGAAACCTCGTTTGCCTTGACATATGGAAATGAGGCTGTGGCCCCCGTAGAGATTGGGTTACCAAGCTACCACATCCAACATTTCGATCAAGGGTAGAATGACTGAGCATTGGAAGAGCACCTCGACTTGCTAGACAAACAACGAAATGAAGCTAAAGCCCAAGTGGCCCTTAACAAAAGAAGAACCGAGCGATACTTCAATTGAAGAGTCAAGTCCAGAACCTTCAAGGTAGGCGACTTGGTCTTAAGAGAAACCAAAATAATCACACAAGAAGAATTAAAAATCAGCCCCCGTTGGGAAGGACCATATGTCGTGATCGCGAGCAATCTACCTAGCTCATACCGCTTAAAATTTTCCCATGAAAACGAATTGTCACACTTACGAAACGCCGAGCATCTAAAAATATATTATCCTTAATTTTGTCAGCAATGAAGAACAATTAATAAAGTTTATTGTTTTTCTCTCATGCGTCATCATAACTTGAAGTACAACGCCCATCGGAGTCCTTGGACTCACAATGAATAATAGGAGTTCTTAGACTTGCGATGAGGAATAGGGCACCCAAGTCTTAAGTCTACGCGGTGAGGAAAAAGAAAAGGGGGCTCAAGTTCTCAGATTGTGTGACTCTCGCCCACCATTATTGAGTCCTTAGACTCACGGTAAGGAAAAAGAAAAGGGGTGCCAAGTCCTCAGACTTACACTACCCCCGCCCACTGATGTTGAGTCCATAGACTCACAGTGAGGAATAGGGCACTCAGCTTCTTAGACTACGTGACCCTCGCCCACCAAGGTCAAGTCCTTAGACTCGCAATGAGGAAAAACGAAAAGGGCGGTCAAGTTCTTAGACTACACGAGCTTCGTACACCAATGTTGGGTCCTTAGATTTGCGATGAGGAAAAAGAAAGAGGGTCTCACAATCTGACCCTCAAGTTCGAGTCCTTAGACTCTGGTGAGGAATAGGGCGCACAAGTTCTCAGACTGCGCAACCCTCAAGGTCAAGTCCTTAGACTCACGGTGAGAAATAGGGCGCGCAAGTCATCAGACTAGGCAACCCTCGCAATCATGACGCCCAAAACACAAAAAATTGTAGAACTTAGAAAATCATTAAGAATGTTGAATGCTTGAAACACAAAATTTACAAAGCAAAACACCCAGACCTAATTATTACAATCAATTTACTTAGAAGGAAATGTCCATCTACACAAAATGTCAACTCTTAAAAAAATGAATGACTAGCACAGCCAATAAAGAAGGCACTTTGTTCAAGCTGGAGGAGCTAGAGGTGCGGTAGGAGTTGGAGTCGAGAACGCTTCAGGTGTGGGAATTATAGTCAAGCTTGAAGGACTCAAGGTCCAGGGCCCTCAAGTTAGTCTAGGGGTTCACCTTCAAGAAGGTCTACAGCCTCTCTAAGCAAGCCTCATAGATGTAGCCAAAAGCTCTGTTGCAAACAGACTTGGAAGCCAAGAGCTGTGGGGAAAGGCGAATGACTTCCTTGCCATAGGCAGGTAGTTCAGACTCCATCCTTAAATATGCTTTTCATAGCTTTAACCCTCCTATTGAGACATAGCATGGAATCTGTCAATTCACTCAGCCTCTAGTCCAACCCCTTGCGATCCTTGTTCATTGCTGAATACTGATTAGATAACTCTTCCAATTCTCTCCACTTTTCCTCCAGGTCAAGCTCTAAGTGGCAATGATACTCTATAGAGTTTTCCGCGATCTCAGTTAGCACACGGCAGCATTTCTAGGCCTCATCCAACTCCAACTTAAGACGGGACAACTATTCCTATCTCAAAACTCTTTCTCCCTCAAGTTCCTATAACTCAAAGTGGGCACGAGTGGCTTCTCCCTTTGCCTGATTGAGTTCGCCCCTGAGGTCGACCATGTCTTGTCATAGACCGGCCAAGCCAACCTCCAGTGAGTGTATGTAGTTGTTGGCTTGGTCAAGGATCACCTCCAACTCAACCTTCTTAGTTTATAACTGTGTGACCTCCTTTCGCACCCTAGCCCTAGCTTCATCCTCCAAATTGGCCATTTTTTGGCAGTCTAGGTAGACAGCTAATCCACGCCTAGACAAAATCACACACATATAAGGATCTAAGTCCAAAATAAAGAAAAATATAGGCCAAACAAAACTAACAACCTACCAAAGAAAAGAAATCTATCGATTGGTCCAACATAGCGTGAACAGAGTCACCCCTTACCTAGGACCCTGCCACATTTGAGGACCAAGATGGGCTGGAGAGCTCCTTGCCTTGAGGAAGGGGCATTGGGCCATAGAAGGGCCCTAGGGGACAAGGGTTGGGAGCACTCTTGAGGATGTTCGCCCCTACCTCAACCGTAGGTAAAGATAAACCTACGGTCGCGAGGTCGACCATTGGTGACTGCCCCACGCCTTGCCCCTTGACGCGGATTGAATTCACCGCAAGCTCATCCTCCTAAACAAGAAAGGATGATGCCCCCTCATTTGTGATTAGGGGGTGAAGAAAGTTCTTCCTCACCCCTCCCCCCCTGCCCCACACAAAAAGTGACTGAAAGGTGGAGAAGGAATCGAAACCCTACCCCCACTCGACTCTAAGTCGTGGGGGAGTACGTGGGTTTCATTGCCAGATACAGTTGAAGGAAGGGAGCCTGTGGTAGGATCCCTTTCCCCTGCCTCCTCCTGAGAGTCAGACTCACCCCGCTGCTCATCAGTGGAGACCCGAACCTTAATTTTCCCTATCGGGGTCATGCCAAGGGAAATGTTGGTAGAATTTAGAAGACCTTTAGAGAAAGCGGCATCAATGTTCGCATTGTCCTCATCATCGACCACCTCTAGGTCTACCGACAGGGTCGATGGAACAACAAAACTTGAAGATTGGGTAGATTCGATTTCTCAAGAGGAGAACTTAAAGTCAAGGGTAGTGGCCAAATTCGTGAGGGCCCACCCCCATCAAGTCTCCTAGACTGTCCGAGTCAAGGGAACCTTCATGGATGGGAGACTACTTCCTACAACTTGAATCAACCTAGAACGGCTGTCGGGTGAATAATAAGGCTCCAAATCTGCTTCTGGTGGTGTCAAGGCCACACGAGGCTCAAACACCACCTTGACCTTGCAACGATACTACTTCCCCTCATTCTCCAATAGGGTCGTTGCATCTTTTTGTAATGAGAAGTGGTTGGTTCCTTCGGAAGGTGACGCCCACTTGCATGAGATCGATCAGGCATTACCAAAAACTTGTCAATATAGGCCCTCGCTAACAAGGCCTCTAACCAAACAGATTCCTGGTTATGCTCAACCCAGGAGTAAACTCTCTCAACGTGGACCTGTTCTTATCGGGAGAGAGTAATAGCTATTGCTTTGTGCTCGGGACTTTCCCCCAAATGGCACGAATTGGGAACTCAGCGTTATTGGCTTCTCTACCAGGGAACTCCCACCCCTGACTAGAAATGAGAAAGAATTATTCATTGTTTGTCATTCGAATAACGGCCCTCGAATCAAGCGAGACGATATTAGGGGTGGGAACGAAAGCTACAAATATTGCCTTCTAACGCCTGACCCCTAACCTCGTGGGTAGCAAGGAACTCATCGACAATCAAGTCAGGATACCTCTATCATACAGGTTCCAAAACCATCCTTTAGGTGACACAGCAACAAATCAAAATTCTCCAGGCGTTAAAGTGAAGCTGAGCCGGTGACAACTTCAAGTAGTTGAGAATGTCATGCACCGACCGACAGAAAGAGATTTGTAACCCATGGGAAAGAGCACAGGCCGTGAGAGCCACCTTTTCAATGAAGCCCTACACGTCAATGGTCCCTTAGGGAGAAACCTCAAGAATCACTGAATTAGGGAATCCATATGAATCCTCAGGTGAGAGTAAGGAGCACATATAAGGGGCCCAACAAGTTAGATAGTAGTGGGCACACCATACGCTCATCCTTAGGGTATCATATTGCTCAATGGGATTAATATGGTAATTGTTACCAATTGAAGATATCTACCCTTAAGAAAACAGCAAGATATTAAAGATGTTTATTATCGACATGTTAATTATTTCCTTCTTAAAGCATATCCTGAGAACTTGATAATCGAGTTCTCGAGATTTGGGGAAAGGATTAAACTATCTTTATCAGCAATAATCAACATCTATATAAAGGACCAACACTAGGAGTCCAAGGTAACTTTTTGGTCCCTCATTGCAAGGCAATAAATGCATACATATATATACATATATATAGAAACATATATATACACACATATATATACGTATATATACATAAATATATATATTTCTGACTTAGGCATCAAAGGTGTTCCAGGCACATCGGACCACCATCTTTTCTTGTCATAGGTGAGCGATCGAGATTAGTCAATGGTGAAACACGTCCAATATAAGCTTGTTCTGCATATGGGATTATTTGGATGATCAGTGGCAGTCTAGCTGCATGCCAATTTCGGGAATTATTCATGCACAAAAAATGTGGAGTTTGAGTTATACTTTGTTTGAGATAAAGTTGTCCACATGAACTTGAGGTTCAGTTTTTATCATGTAAAGATCGACTTGTTGATGCACAATATTGACATGATCTCGACCTGATTATGCATATTAAGATCCGTTTGATGTTCAAATTTGTTGAGAAATAATAAGCCCTACTAAGGACTTGTTAAAAGTCTATTATGACTATGAGAAAAGAAATAATGGAACTCAAAGCTGTAATTTCATTAAAAGCATTAAAAGATCTAAATTCAAGACAATTAAAGAGGGAGAAAAGGGTTAAAACTAAGAGAATAGGTGTCCTAAAACAAAAAAGAACAAAGACTAAAAAGAAAGACGACAAAAAAATGGATTCAACAAAATAGGACCATATCCTTCCTTCCTCCCTTGATCGCCACCTCCATGAACATTGTATTAGTTAGGCATGCAACTCAAGCTGACAATACTGAGTTTGTGCTCGACCCGACCCGACGTGAATGTCTCCATAATAAGGTGTCAACCCGATCCAAACTGACCCATCAAAACAAAATCGTGTCTAACCCGCATGACTCGACCTTGTCTTTAAAAATAAAAAATAAAAAATAAAACCTTAAAATACTTCACTCTTTCTTCTTCATTGACAAAGGGACTTGTACCCATACTCTTCCTCGCTACAATTAAAGAGAGAAGACATTATGCCAGCTTCATCGCTACAATTCCACAAAACCAATCCCACCAATATTCACACTGCAACGGCTACCATCAATAGCCATAAACACTCCCAAATCAACGCCCTTTTGCACAACCGAGTCGACCCACACCCACACCCTTGGGTCCAACCAGTGCTGCTTCGCCATGGTGTAGACCATTGACGCTCCCGTCTCAATTGTCTGGTCCTTGGTTCAACGATTCGACAAGTCGCAGGCCTACAAGCACTTCCTCATGAGCTGCTGCGTCATCGATGGCGATGGTGAAGTGGGCACTCTCCGAGAGGTCCAAGTGGTGTCAGGGCTATCCACATGTTGACGCTTTGTAAACATCCTGTGTTTTTCTCTTTCGCTTTCTTGGCAGATCAAAAAGGTTAGCCAAACAACTAGAAGGAACGAGGAAGGTGTCCTCATTCTCTTAGGGCTACAGTTTCGCTCAATAAATGTTAGGTTGAAAGATGTCCAACCTGTAGTTAAGTTCAACCGACTTTATTCCAGTGGACGGATCGGGTCTTACGGACAGACATGCTACATGCTTTATTTTGCACAAGCCTAGCATTAGTGAGCTTAGAGTAAACATGAGAGCTTTTACAATTTACCATACATATATAGTAATCCTTAATGTCAAACTACGTAAATCAATATATTTCTTCATTTATTTATGTGAAGAAATTCATGGAACTAACTCATATCATAAAACCAGTTCAACAAAATAGATTTGCTCATTACTTATAAACATGCCTAAGACTTTATCCACAGGCAATGTGGAATTATTCCTCAACACTCCCCTCATATACAAGCCAGTATTTTTCCTAGTCTTTGTCATGGGATAAGTAGTGTGGACCTCCATTTGTCCTATGGCAAACTCTGATACCATAAAGAAATTTATGGACTAACTCATCTCATAAAACTGGTTTAACAAGAGAAGGTTACTTATTCCTCAACAATTCACGATCGATGGACACAAATCAATTATTAAACAGATAATTATATTATATACATATATATATATATATATATATATGTTTTAAAATAACTCTTCAAGTAAATATTTAACACAAAGACTCACTTGATCAGAAGGTGAAAAAATTCATACAAAGATAATCTCCATTAATATTTGTTCAAAGAGTGGTACTCAGCCATGCACAAATTAATTCTGATCTTTTATCTCCAATAAATATAGACGTACAGCATTAATATATGCATGCACCTTTTGTGCCCTAATTAAGTTCAATGATGAATAAGATAATAAATTAGATTAAAAAATAGATGTATTTGTTCTTTTTTTTTAGATGGTTGCTAAGAATTAAGGGCAACGACAAAATGCCAAAAACTTATTTTCAATGATATTTAAATGATCAGTACATCATGATAGCTTGATGTCTCCCTTTTAACAGATCTACATTTATTATTACATATGTAATTGTCGTCTACTCGATCAAAAGCATATCGTCAACTTTGTATACTGTGGCTTACATATGAAAGAGTTATTTTATTAACAAATTTCTGCATGATGTCGTGTATATATATATATATATATATATATATAGATTTATGATCATAACTTGCGTTAGCTACAGACGTTATCTACATGTTTTTTTTTTTAAAAGCAGCTGTACAGATAGTTCCATTATTTCTGATGCGACATCATATAATATTTAGCAGACAAGTAAAAAATAATTAATATTTATGTCACATAATATATATATATATATGTTATGATTACAAGGATGATGAATATTACTTTCTCGTTAAAAGTCCGCGAGATCGAGCACCCATATGCTTACTATTTCACCTTAATAATCATGAAATTGCAAGCCAACATAAGTGAGACTAGTTTTATGATGAAAAAAAGCAAGTTTTTTGGAGGAAAAATCACTACAAAAAATTATATTTGTGACGAATTATATGCGACGATAACGATTATTTGCGATCAAAACATTCTCATTCTAATAAAAAAAATAGTCATTTTCGCATGATGAAATAACTTACCATAACTTAACAGAATTAAGTTATAAGGGGAATATCTTTTTTAATCGAAGGTTTGGAACAAACGCAACTGCATGATGCACCAACATGCATGCACATACATTCATCCTGCTTTCAAATATATATTATGGAGTCGAGCTGTGCCACCCACTCATGGAATTGTCAACATAATTCATTAGGTGGGTCTCCCCCTTATAGCATAAGAAGTAGGCCGGTCATATTCTGATCATGTGGCCTTGCCTTGATGGATGAGCGTTGGCCTTTCTAGCATCATTGCCATGGCCCATCGTCATGCATATAATTAATTTATTTAATTATTATAAAAAAATACTTATTTGTGATCAATTATTTGTAACGAGAATGTAAGAATACGTCTATTTTTGTAGTTAATGGTACTCATTTCCGTCACAAATAATGCATGCAATACTATATATTATGAAGCATGACTATATAGTAATATTAATAATAATGGTTTTCATATGAGTTAGCTAACACATGTCGACTTTTTTTCTCCGGCTAAATCACATGGCATTTCACTTTCATATAATATTAAAAAGGATGATCATCCTTAGAGTATGGTTTTCCTCATCAATTAGCATATGCAAGTTGACTTATTAAATGTAGGGGCCCATATTTTAACTACCTAGCTACGTCTTTGAAGTAATTTTTAAAAAAGGAGCTTACATATATCAGGACCCACTACGTGCCATGAACACCGGTCCAAAATAGCTACCAGACATGTAATGTTTGTGTGTATGTATACATATATATATATATATATATATATATATATATATGAGTTCTGCTATATACAGTTATTTTTCGTACTCCTTACATACTTAATTGATGTAATTGGCCAAACCAATTATTTTGTATTAAAAAAAGTGACGTAACCAATTACAATAGTTGAGTGCACAAAAAATATGCAAAAGTAACTGCAAATAGAATTTATATATATATATATATGTGTGTGTGTGTGTGTGTGTGTGTTTATATATGTGATACTCCACTTATAAGAGCAAATGATGTATTGTTTTGAAACAAAAAATTATTACTCTTTATAATAGTTCTAATGAAAATCCAATTGTATCATTGATTAGTGATCTTTTTGGAATATATATCCAGATATAACTTGAGTCTTACTTAAAGGCGTTACAAATAACATTAGAGTTTATGTCAATAAGAAATGTGGGTCTTGGTTGGTTTGGGTGATGAAGTATTCTCATATTACTTCACTACTATTTATTATTTTATCATTATTTTTTACTTATTTTTATATATTAATATTCACTAATGTTCAATATTTTTTTTTTTCACTACTATTCATAGAATATCTGAGATTACATCACTACCCAAACAAAACCTAGCCGAAACTTTAATGGGGCGCTACAATATATATAATGCTTGAGTGTTGTATGTGACATTGAATATTAATTATTTAGGTCTAACATGAGTATAAATTAGGGGGCAGAATACCCCAATTATTACATATAAATGGCCTGCATGTTGTTATGTACAATACATTTATATAAATATATATATTTATATGAATCGAATTTCTTGGGAGAGAACGTGAATGTTGCAGACATGCATCTCGGAATTAAGCATATATACATGGCTACTACTGCAACCTCATTATAAATGGCTAAGATATCACCGACTGCACTAACAAATTCCATGATATATGATTACCTGAAACTGTCTGCAACCTAAGAGGTTGACAACTTGATATATATATGTTGTATATAAAAATTTTTATATGACGTACGTACGATTTATATATAATTTGTATATAACTTTTATAATTTTCTAAGCTAGGTAGAGTAGATAGGATGTAACATCAGATACTTTGTGGTGATTATTTCGACGATGCCTCTTTCTAGCTTGTTTTTACAAGAGAAGCAGTAGGGTTATAAATAAATTTTATAAAAATAATTAAATTTTCATAATAATGTGACTTTATGTAATATGTTAGATTTATTTTATAATAAAATTAATAATTTTACAATTTGACGTATAGTACCACATCGAACCATATGAATAATTAATGCTAATACTATATACAATCATAGAGTGTACAAGCACCGTGCAGCCGCATTAAAAAAGAGTGATCTATTATTAAAAAATTAATTTCTTTTTATATAAATTTTATATTTATTCATTTTTTTTAAAATAATTATACGATACTTGTGCACTCACGACTGCAACTACCTTTTCTGTAGCTACGACTGTCGTGAATACAGTTCAAGTTCCGCAAGCAGTTTTCTCTCTCTTGATCAGCCGTAAAGTTTTCCTACCTGAGAGCCCCATAAAATTAAACACTCATCATCAGTCATCACCTAGTCTTAAATAAACAATATTTATCTGTGAAAAAATCACTGTGAAAAGTGTTGGAAACGACTGGAAATGCTTAAAAAGTCAAAGAAAACAATTCAAAGCAAATTTCTTCTCATTATTCTATTCGCCTGATATACATTGACCAGTTGAATGAATGCACTAATGTACAATGTATCATTATCGACACCACGCAGCATATACACTTAGGTTAACAACTAAAGACAAAAGATCCATCATTGAAATAATTGCTTTTTATGGGGGAAGATAGAGACATTAAGATGCCATCTGATTCCCTTATTCTACTATTTGCCTCTATAAATAGTCCTAGGAGTTAAATCTGAATAGCCATTGCCAAGTAAGAAGCAAATTCCCTTAATATTCCTATTGGGTCAGAGAAGAAAGCTGCAGCTTATTCCTACACAATGGTAAGCAGCTGCTAATTAGCTTAGTTAATCTTCAGGTTAGCTTTAGATTAGTGAAGAAAAGATAGTGCTGCCTGGAAATGTATAGAGCATCCATGGCCAACTCTCTTCACTGTTTCAAATCCACCAAAATTTCTCTCTTGAGCTCTCTCAATTCTTTTGCAATATATGCATGGTGACTGCATTGATCAATATGATCTCATTTTCTAATTCTCTTGGTATATTTGAGTTTCAAGTTTTTCGCTCTAACATACTTCATAATTACTTTGATTTATAATGAAATATTCTTCTCTGTTATTAATCATTCACCAGGGCATCTGCGGTACTGATGTCAAGACAAAGGCTGAGAGGCCGGAAACAAAGCTAGGTGGAAATCGAGCTGTGCTGTTTGTATACGGTACTGACAATGAAACACATATAATTATAAAGATTATAATCACTACCTTTTTGTTTGTCAGTTGTGGTCGGTAGGTTGGTTGGTTTTTAATAGTGAATTCATGCATGCATGCAGCTACGGAGGGACTGGAGAACATGGCGTTCATCACCAGTGCTGTGAGCCTTGTAACATATTTTTATGGGTACATGAATTTCAGCATAACAAAATCCGCCACTACGCTCACAAACTTCTTGGGGACTGCATTCTTGCTCCCACTCGTTGGTGGTTTCATATGTGATACCTATTTGTCAAGATTTAAGACTTGTGTGATATTTGCATTCATAGAATTGTTGGTAAGTTTATTCTTCCATTCGTCAAGATTGCGTATATATCATCACCTAACTCCAGTATAACCTATATTTCATTCATCTTGCTTCCGCAAAGCTTCTATGTTCTCATCACTTGGGTCTGAATGTTCAAGTCCTTCAACTGATCATCTAGAGTTTTCTCACCCAGTTCTCGTTTTTGATCAGTCCAACCTAGATAGCTAGGGCTTTGATAAAAACTATTGCAATCGGATAAGATGAGAATGATGCATGATGAGCATTACTACATAAAAGAAACAGTAGAAAATTGAAAAAATTTCAACCTAAGCTAAAATAACTAATATTGTTATTAAGTTATGGGAATATACACATTTCTGTAAATTAACTCCTGCAGAAGGCACCATAGGCAACCCCTAAACAAGTATTTATATAACTCTAAACCCATTTTCTGTATGCAACCCATGAAGAAATTTCATCTCAAATAATGGTATATCGATATTCCATGGATAATTTGTCTCTGGATGATCAGCCATGCATATAACTGGCGATCGAGGTAGACAGACACCAACTACCAACAGATTTCAAGGTACTCCACAGCCTCAAACCATTTTTAAATGGCATGCGCCATTGACTCAACAACAAACAAAAATAAATAAATTCTTCTGTTGTTGCACTTCCACAGCTCAAGTAATATGATCATCCAATAATGTTTTCTAAGGCATAATTTCAACTTTAGACCCACCATGTAGTAGGTTTGTTGAGTGTCTTCTGGTGGCTAAACTAATAGATTCCCATTCCTTTAAAGATATATTATCATATATAAATGTCTGCTTTTCAATGTTGATAATATTTTCTATGATATTTTCTTAAACTAACATATAATATTCCTTTTCAAGTATACATGATGATGATGTCCATCAACAATCTGGTCTAAATGAGTTTGACTAATCAACTGATTCACGCATGCATATGCAGGGATATGCCCTTCTAGCAGTACAAGCACATCTTCACCAACTAAGACCTTTGCCGTGCAAAAGTGGTGGATTAAGTGGACAGGACAAATGCGAGGCCGCAGCCACCAGCCATGTAGCAATCCTTTTTACTGGTTTATACATGGTTGCACTTGGAACTGGCGGGGTAAAGGCGGCGTTGCCATCCTTGGGAGCAGACCAATTCGACGATAAGAACCCTAAGGAGGCAGCTCAATTGTCGAGCTTCTTTAACTGGTTCTTGTTTAGCCTCACCATTGGAGCTATACTTGGGGTGACTTTCATAGTATGGATAACCACCAACCAAGGCTGGGACTGGGGCTTTGGCATCTGCACTATTGCGATATTATTTGCATTGATTTTCGTCTGCGTGGGCAAGTCATTGTATCGGAATAATGTGCCCAAGGGAAGCCCCCTAGTTCGAATTCTACAGGTAACCATTACACAGAACAGAAAAAAGGCTCTTTATTTTATGATTTTAGTGATCTCACCAGCTAATGTGTCGCATTTTCAGTCACTTTTATCATTTAAATCGTTGACTTATGAAGTTACTTAAACTATGAAACATCAGTCGGTGTGATTGCAGATCATAAAATACAGTATAAAAAAAATGTTTTTCTACATGAAAATGTACATTTTGACTATTGTTTGGACCATAAAAAATATCATTAGTATGCCATATTTAATTGATGTGCCTAGTCATGTTCCATATTCATGGTAGGTAAACATATGAATAATTAAATGACTACCTAGTGGGAATATTCTTTCCCCATATGCCTACCATATATGCTCATTTCTTGTCCCTATCCTCATATGCAATTTTGATTTTTTTATTGAAATTATTAATTAATGTGTTAACTGAGTGCGGTCCGGTATCAACGATGGAATTGAATGTAACGCGCACACAGACAGATGCACATGGTTAAGACTATCGCTACTCTTGTGTGCATGATTCATTAGCACATAAACATGTTCTTTGTAGATTAATTAGTAGTTTTTTGTTCTTCAAATTCAGGTATTTGTGGCTGCCATTCGAAACAGAAAACTTCCGTTTCCAGAGAATACAGGGGAGTTACTAGAGATTCATGACAAAGGAACCAATATGCGTGATGAAATCTTGGAGAGAACAGAACAGTTTAGGTATATATGTTAACAAAATCATCAAGTTTACCTTACCTTGCAGTATTCTTATAATGATTGAAATCTAAGTACACTATGCCCCGTTTTACAGATTTTTTGACAGGGCAGCAATCATTAGAAGTAAAAATGATTCATCAATAGAAACCAGGCAATTAGAGTCCAACTGGAGCTTGTGCACAGTGACACAAGTTGAAGAAACAAAGATTCTGATCCGCATGCTACCAATTATACTTAGCACTGTATTCATGAACACGTGTTTAGCTCAACTTCAAACTTTCTCAATCCAACAAAGCACAACCCTGGATCCCTATATCCTGGGCTTTAAAGTACCTGGCCCCTCAATCCCAGTGATCCCCCTACTGTTCATATTCGTGCTTATTCCAATATACGACAGGGTGTTTGTCCCACTAGCAAGAAAAATCACAGGAATACCCACTGGAATTCGACACCTACAACGAATTGGCATTGGGTTAGTGTTGTCAGCAATTTCTATGGCGGTTGCTGGCATTGTGGAGACCCGCCGCAAGTCTGTGGCTATCCAACATAACATGGTTGATAGCATTGAACCTCTACCAATGACTGTGTTTTGGCTGGGGTTCCAATATGCCATATTTGGTGCTGCAGATATGTTTACCCTAGTTGGAATACTAGAGTTTTTCTATGCAGAGAGCTCAGCAGGCATGAAGTCACTCAGCACAGCCATTTCATGGTGCTCATTGGCATTTGGGTACTACCTGAGCACAGTGGTGGTGGAGGTGGTGAACAAGGTGAGTGGGGGTTGGTTGGCTAATAACAATCTGAACAGAGATAATTTGAACTACTTCTACTGGTTATTGTCCGGGATTAGTGTGGTAAACTTTGGGGTTTATTTGGTGTGTGCATCTTGGTATAAATACAAAAAGGTGGAAATGAAGCAAAGTGATGCTGAGGGAAAGCTTGAAATGGCAGGAGTTTAGCTAGGGATGTACTTCAGATATTTTGGTTTCCTTATAAAGGTTTTTTAGTATGTTGTAGCTGTACTGCCATTACAAAATTTGTGGTCCAAGGTGATGTGTAATTTTATTGCCAGCTTTTGTCATTTTGTATGTATTAGGAATTTCCAAACAGTTTGTCAACCAAGCGGATCATGAGGCATTAGGTGTGGAGTTAATTATTTGCTGAAATGGGAGTAATCCATTGAGGCTTTTGTGCCCATCCCCGCAATTGTCGAGGTTCAGCTGGTGTTGTGCTAGCTAGTGTCTAAAATGAAAAAGAAGGGATGCATCACAAATTGACTTGAGCCTAACATGCCATATCAAGACAGCTGTTTGTAAATTCAATAAGATCACTGTATAGATGAATAATTTCTCAACTGGAAATCCAAACTTCAATGCCAAAAGAAAACTGAATAAACTTAAGTCATCACATGGTTTGATAGATTATTGAATACATAAAGTGATATTTTTCATTTTCTTTAACCTATGTCCTAAATCAATTTAGAGTGAGCCTTAGACATGATGATTTATCTCATTATATAATTCCTCGTTAAACAAGGCTGAAAAGAACATGTACAATCAAAAGTACAATTGAACGATTTCATCCTACCACTTTGTATCCACAGTTA
The DNA here is from genome assembly GCA_011037825.1 of Carya cathayensis. NCBI lineage: Eukaryota > Viridiplantae > Streptophyta > Magnoliopsida > Fagales > Juglandaceae > Carya > Carya cathayensis. The sequence goes on along the minus strand of QGSO01000352.1, from coordinate 774,969 downwards.
GAGCCTCAACAGGGATGACAAGGATCGATTTTAACTTTGTAGAAGATGCATTGGCCATTGAACTACTACTGATCCATGAAACTAAATCTATTCAAATGAAATGAATCACCTTCTTACCTGAAAGGGGCTTAAGCCAACTCTATGCTGCAACTCTTGCCATTAAAAATTAACTATATTTTTTAAGCATTTGATGCCTTACCAAGCACAATGGATTTGCCCTCCAAATATCTCGTAGACATAGACTTTATGTCGAACCATATAAAGTGGTATGTCTCTCTCTTATTTATATTTTTCTTATTATTTACTTTTATGGATGAATGCGAGGACTTTGTACCGATGCTCAAGCTACTATCGTGGCCCAACGATGGCTCCTTCCTTTCTGGTCTATAAAAAAAATAAATCAATAATTTGGCGCTGTATGTGGAATTGACTTATTCTTTGCAAATGAAATGGAAGAAGGATGATTCCCTGGCTCATGAGATCCTCTCCAAAAAAGCAGATAAGATCCTCTCAACTTTTCACGTGTTAATTTTCATTTCATTAGTAATGAGAGTGTGAAAAGGAGATGAAAAGTGAGAAAGAGAGAAAGTTTGGCTGCATGGTGTGCATTGTGCACATGAAGGACCACTACTGAACAGAGTTTCCATCAACGGCATCTAGCCCACCAACAAACTCCTTGCCACGATAGGCATTTTTGTAGCATGGCCCTGAGGTAGGCATGTCACAGGTGTTGAAAATTGGTGAAAAAAAACCACTTGTCAACTACACGCTCATAGACTATAGGGGGCACTAGCAACCGCAAGCAAGAACTAAGCTTGTTGTTTCAGCGACATAAGGGCACTACCAACTAAACGCTTATAGTCAGCAGCATACGGGCACTGGCTATTTCATAGGCAAAGAAAAAGTGGGCGGATGCATACTCCCAACTAGGTTTTCACTCTTGCATCCAAGAGGCCGAGATTTCTATCCTAAAGGCAGAGGTTTATGGCCTTTAGCGTGCTTTTGCTATAGAGAGGTCTTCTCTAGTGGGGGGCTCTAAGTGAGTTGGCCCAAGCTTGGGAGCATGAGCGAGAGGCCAACCACGCATCCATACTTTTGGATGATGTGATGGATGAAGAATGTGATCGAGGCAATAGATTGGAGGTTGATGTAAACGATGCAAAGGGGAGCAGCTCTAATTATATGGAGAGAATTTCGCTGGTCGAGGGTTCTCGTTAGCACCCCTAGATGGATCTTGACACTGCCCGTGGTGAGTTGGTTTAGATTGAGGCTAGGTTTTGGTTTGTTAGGATGAGCTTAAGCAACATGATGGACATTACTTCCAGCTTAGTCAAGTAACTGAGACCATGAAGGCGAAGCTTGCCCTATCCCAGTAGTGTGTTGATAAGTTGGAAGTCAAGCTGAGGTCTTCCATCTATGAGGAGATCATTAGCCTTTTCATTAAATCTCTACGACTACCAGGGTGAGAGACCAAGCCTGGGGGTCAGGCTTCCACCTCGAGTTACGAATGCTTAAAAGGCTTTTGTTAGCTCGACCTGAGACAGACCTAAGGACTTTGAACCTGAAGACTCTCCTCATCCATCCCGCTGCCTTGCAGTTCCTGGATTCCGTAGTGCACATGTGATGTTGGATGCCTTCCTGAATCAATTGTGTAACACTCCAATGGAAGGCCCAAATCATATGGCCTATACTCTAAAAAGGCTAGTCAATTATACAATTGGAACCTTATAAAGAGCAAGAATTTCTCTTTTTCAAACAATGTGGGATCTCATTCACCACCTACATTTATCCTTATTATATGAGGTATCACAAACTGCCTCAACATCCTCCAGCTGGAGACCTAGCTCCTTAGATATAAACTCTACGTCTTCACATTGTTTTAGTGGTATATTGTCATGGGTTTTTTGTAGGCCGACGTATTGTAATATATTTAACATGCTATACCTTTTGCTTTGAGTTCAACCTTCCGCACCTTTTTTTATAAGGTTGATTTGGTCTTGTTACGGGATTTGATGTTCCATTCATCACTCCCCTTTACTGTTGTCTTTGCTTCCTTAACATTCTCATATCGTGAAATACCTTATATGATGCTAGTGCGGTGGCATGGGGCACTAGCAGTCACCCACAAGGACTAAGCATGCCCATGGCAGCTCACCGCCCCTGTGGCAAGCAAAGATCTTGCCAGCATGTGTTTAGGACCCTCACCAAGCTTGCCACCACCTTGGCGGGTAATGGGTAGAATACATTGGGTAACCAGAGGTAGGCAATGAGCCCGCCACAATAGCTCACTACTCACATGGCAGGCAACAAGCTAGTGATGAGAAATGGTGCTCAGCAATGACCATAGGCATGTTCCTCAACTTGCCACTTCCCATGTTTGCACGTTCCATGCTCGCCACTCTTAACCAAACTTAAGAAACCCACTTCACAACCATGTCATTCTCATCAGTCTCCATGCTTTTAGTGTCGGAGAAAAAATCTTCGGAGTGCGTTAATAGTGGCCCGCGCTTGGTACAAATCAAAACCTGAGGACAGAACTAAATCCACCTAGTCCTAAACCCACTGATAAATTTCAGGCAAAGGCCGCCCTTGATCAAACATGGGCTTTCCTAGCTTGCCACCCCGATGGCAAATAATGATCCAACCAACCATAAGGAACTAATCGTGGGCAAGTGCTAATCTTAATCATCATAGCCTGCCGCTCACCATGGCAAGCAATGAAAAGGAAACAAGGAGTAGTACCCAAGTGCTTGGAGCACCTTCCAACCACAAGCTTTCAAGGGAACTGCCTCCAAGACAAAAGTTCTAAGCAACAGCCAGCCACACAATGCAATGGTGCTCCACTTGCCAAAAGCCATACTAAAGCCAACGTGACATACGTACCAGCAATAGATGTATCTAAGTTGTTTGACAACTTAAAAATAAATATAGTTTTATTGAAGCGGTTTCTTACCATTTCAATTTGAATCGGCTTAAATCAAATCGTTTTTCAAGTCTGGCTTGAAACAGGGCATGATTGTGATATAGGTTCTCCTAATTGGAGTTAATCATGATCATACATCTGACCCTCCAAGTTTTGCACCTCTAGATGTTGGGATAATTCTATTATCACTAGCATTAGCAGCAATAAGAACAGAAGTACACACATCCCACAAGGATCATTGAACGTTCACACACAACCACAAACTCGCTTAGTTATTCTATATACATTCACAAAAAAGCCTCTAGAATGGTCCTCTGAGCCCCACAACCGCTCAAGCAGATTTCCTTTGTGAACTAGTCGATAGGCTTGACAACTGCCTAAGATGGACCTAGAGAGTCAACGGGCTCCCTAACCATTTAAGTGCAAGTTACAATAAACACACTCTGACCTTCAAGCAATAAATTTCCTTAGGAGGATAAAGAATCCACTAACGCTAGCAACAATAAGAACCAAAGTATACGCATCTGACTAGGATCACTGGATGTGCACACGCAACCACCTACTCGCTTAGTTATCCTATATATGTTCACAAACAAGCCTCCTAAAGGCTTGTTTACATGTCTCGACAAGGTCCCTCTTTGGAGATCCTTAATGAATCGCGTAGCAAGGAAAAACCAATAACAAGTTTCTAATAATCATCGTCTAGCAATTTGTACGAACTATCTCTATTTTGATTAATTTGAAGATTCTTAAGGATTTTTTATTAGACAAGTCAGCCTTTGGAACCGTGGGCATATTGTTAGGGATAAAATCTGCTAGGCCGAGCCTATTGGATGACCATCGTAAGAAATAGGAAGGAAAATAAGGGAAATGTAAGACAAGACAATAGCTAAAAAAATGGAAATTAAGTCAGACACTTAAAGGTGAAAGTGACATAAAGTTGACATCCCACCAACCACTCCTAGAAGGTCTCAATAAAGGGGTTTCCTTTTATAGTAATTGTTAATAGTTAAAAGTAATTTGTTAATAGATATAGTAGTGTTAGCAATTAGTCCAAGTTAAATGTAGTGGACTAATAACATATAGTAGTAATCAAGTTATATATATAATTAGAGTAATTTGTTGAGAACTATACATAGTCAAAAACTCAAAATCAAGGTTTCAAAAAAATGTAAGTGGCTTGCTTGTGCCTAAAACGGTGTTGTTCTGTTCTCTAAACATCTAAAACAACATCATTTTCCCCTATCCATATATTAAGAATCGAAACGAAACCCTTAGCCTCACTATCTCAAGTCTTCTTCTCCCACTTTCTCTACGACTCTCATTCCTCTCTTTCTCAACCACCTCTTACCATTTTCGTCAAACCCTCACAGCCATTGGCCCTCGCTGACATTGCCATTAGTTTGCCTTCATCCATCCTCATCCTCATTCTTTGCACTTCATTCACAAGTGTCTCAATGAAATATTAAGCTCTTTTAATGTCATTATCTGTTACCTAAAAAAAGTCTAGATCTGACCTTCGCTCTAGCATCCGCTTTGTTTTAACAAAGTTGGGACGGATCAAAGTTTAGGTTGTTTAATGTTGGAGTCAAAATCAAAGTTTAACGAAGTTGGGACCGATTTTTGGATACCAACACTAACAAAGTTAGTGCATAACCCTAGTCACCACAAAATCTCAATGGAAGATAAAGTGACAAAATTTACAACCATGATTAAGCATAATTTGATCTCCTTATACAACAATTAAGCTAATCTAAGATGTCGATTACTTCAACACATGTTCTCCATTTTACAATTATCTCCTTGCATTAAAAAATTAGATAATCTAGCATTCATGGAAAATTGTAAAGAGAACCAATAATGGGAGATGATCCCTAACTTATTTTTATGTAAAACTAAAACAAGCATAAACCACATCTTGATAACAAAGCATTTGATCAGATTATAATCTAACACTTCTTTAGAAATGGCCACATTACCATTAATTAGACCTAACGTCAACAATAGCAATTTTTTCGCTCAAATTCAAGATGGATCAAAACGAAAACATGAATCATGCCAAACGGACCCTCCGTTTGAAATGCATCAAGTACTCCCATACTGGTGAGCAATCAAATCGGACCTTCCTAATATCCAACTTCTAAACCCTAATGTCCTCTAGTTCCCACCTAAATGCAAAGTTTTGAATACCGTACCGGAAGTCGTACCGGTCAAAGCATTGGAACGAAATATTTCAATACCGATACCGTTTCGTGTACCGTTTCGAAATAATATTTCTGTACCGATATCATTTCGGTACCGGTACTGTTTCGGAATAGTTTATACCTGAATAAATTATATATATATATATATAAGCATTTACTATATTCCAAAATAATAACAAAATAAGTCATAAACTCAATACTTCTCAATACAAGTTTTAAGTTTTAAGTTACAAACTAAATAAGTTCTTAATCCAACCATGAAAATAAAATCACTCATCCTCATCAAAAAGACAATAAGGATCAAGATTCGACATGTTAATTAAAATATTTTCATCAACGTCACCACTATCATCAACATCAACACCAACATTATCAACGTCTTCCTCATTTAGTGAGATTAATAGCTCCTCAATACTTGCCCAATCCAAATCTTCTGCATCAAGAAGCTCAGATTCTTCACTCACCCATTCTTCCATCAAGTCAATGTTTTCAAGATTGGTTGGATCTAAAGCTTCTCTTCCCTTTTTTATGCTCTTTTCAAAATAAAATCAAACATAATTGAAAATTTTATATATATTTTCAAAAGTGAAAAACATTAGTATTAAAAAAATTTACCTCTCTCGTAGCTTCAAGTTATAACGAACAAATATTAAATTATTCAAACGTTTATGCACTAATCTATTTCTCTTCTTCGAATGAATAAAATCAAATGTGCTCCAGTTTCTTTCACATCCAGTTGCACTACAACATTGACTTAATACTCAAACAGCAAACCTTTGAAACGTTGGAACCTCGCAACCAAATTGGGTCCACCATGCAACTATAACAATAATGCAATTATAAATTATTAATTAAATGCAAGTAAAATAAAATAAGATAAAATTTAAAGTACAAAGTCACACTATTTAACAAATGATATTGATAAATGATAATACCTGGATTAAGCTTATCACGCTGGCGGATTGCTAAAGAATGTCCAAACTCACCTACTGCATTATTATACAAGTCAAGTTCTGCAATAATCTTGTCTTGATCATCGGGATCAAGTTCCATCTTCATGACACAACTATTGAAGCCTCTTACAACATCATTTTTATTTTTAAAGCTGGGTTTATAGTAAATTCCAGGGTTAAGAAGACAACCTGCCGCATGTAATGGACTGTGAAGCTGCTTATCCCATCTAGAATCAATGATCCTGGTGAATGGACTGAATACACTAACTTTGTTATTGCATCTTGCTTTTATATTCTCTTTGGCTCTTTCCATTGCATCAGACAAGTATCCCATTGCAGGCTTCTCATCCTCGTCAACAAGTCATAGAACACGAACCAAAAGCTCACTAATTTTAACAATAAATTGACATTGAGTCTAAAACTCTTTATCTTCTAAAACAATCACAGCTATCTCCTTCCCTATGTTGCTCTTAGAATGACTTGATGCAATCCATTTATCACACGTAAACATTTGTCTCAGTTCTTTCTTAAATAAGAGCAAGCATTGGATACTTAAAAAATTTGTCGCAAATCTTGTAATTGCATGACGACACAAATCACGACCTTTGGTGAAATCTTGTCTCATCAATGCCAAAACCCAACCATGGTTATAGATGAACTTTGTTATCTTTTTTGCCTTTTTTATAGTATCATCAATAAGGGAAAAATATCTTGGATCACAAAAATTCTCCAACATCAAGTCTATGCAATGAGCTGCACAAGGGGACCAGTAAAAAGAGCCATACTTTTGCTGTAACTTTTTTCCTGCAGCTTTATAACTTGCATCATTGTCCGTTATGAACTGCACAAGATTCTCAACTCCAATTTCTTGAACAACCTCATGAAAGATATTAAACAATGTTTCAGCATCTTTTCTAAGGCCAGATGTATCAACAGACTTTAAGAATATTGTACCTTTTGGACAATAAACTAAAAAGTTGATTATTGATTGTTGCTTTTGATTTGTCCAACCATCTGCCATTAGTGTACAACCGGTCTCATTCCAAATATTCTTAATTCGTTGCAAATAATCTTGAACCTCATTCACAGCCATTTTTAACAAATTTCCTCTCAACTCATATAAAGAAGGGCCCTTGAATCCTAACCCAATGGCAGTCATGGCATCGATAGCTGGTTGATAAAACTTGGATTGAGCCGCATTGAAAAGCATATTAGAATCATACAACTAGCATGCTACAGCCATCTTTGCTTGTACAAGCATCTCATTCGAACACATAGAACTCTTAATTGAAGGTTGGGCCCCAGGAGTTGTTCTTGGAGCAAAAAATCTACTTAATCCCCCCACTAACTTTCCAGTTCCAGATTCTCTCGACTTCCCTTTACCTTTTGAAAGTTGAGACTGTCCCTCCATACTATTACTATCATCAATATCATCAGACGTTAAATCTATATCGCCTCCAATCTCTGAGCTTATTTTTCTTTTCTTCTCTTTGCTTCTTTTCATTTCATCAAGCAACTCCTTCATTTGCCATTTTACATCTTCAGAGACCTTTTTACATGCTTCTACATTGCCTAGAATCCCAGCTAGATGATACTTCAACCGAGTGATCCCGCCACCTCTAATTACTTTATTACAATATAAACATTCAGTATTATTTCTTGCCCCTGGCACTGCACGTGCATGGGCCCATGCTGGATCTTCTGATCTTACAGGAGCAAGTGTTGAAGATGCAGTACCAGTTGATTGACAATTAGACATTTTTATATTCCTATATAATAATTCATAATTCAACATTTATTCAAATTCAAGTGTTCAACATTTAATAAACTGAAACTTAACATAATTTATCAAATGGATTAAAAAATCATCTCATCCAAATATAAGAAATAATTAATAATGATGGAAACAAAAATTAGAGAAAAATGTAAGATGCTTGAGTCTACTTGAACCTGGAATTATTTGCATCTAAGATGATATGACAGAGCATACTACCAAAACTAAAGCTCTGATTCCTTTACTACGAGAGCTAATTCCTTAAACATGTAAAATCATCAATTCCGCTTGTTTAAAGAACTTTTTCAAAAACTACAAAATCCAAAATATGTAAAATCTACCCATAAAAAGTACCGGTGCAATGCAGAAAGCATTTTAATGATAGAAATTAAATAAAACTTGCACCAACTATTGGATATGTTTAGATGATTATCACCAAAATCAATAAAATTTAAGAAAAGCCCACATAATTTATTAGTAAATTAAGTTTCCCCTTTCGTTTTAGGGACAGAAACCAACGCACTCCCAAAATCAATGGTAGAGGAATCATTGTTAATCATTGCGTACGGCATAGGCCAAGAAGAGAAAAAAAAAAGGAAAGAAAAGAAAAACCAGAGTGCTGGAAACAAGATCAAAGAAGAGATGCTGAAACATTAAAATGCAAGAAGACAAATTGGGTAAAACATTAAAAACGAGTCAACGACCAGCTAAGCCATAATGCAATTTATTATAGGCCTAAATCACATTCCAGGAATTTGAAGTTGAAGCCTTGAAAGTCCAGAGACTCCAGACTCTAGACTCGAGCACGGCGGCAAAGAGAAAGAAAACCTGCAGTTATAAAGAGGAAAATAAAATAAAACCCTAAAGACTAAATGGACTAAATGACATAAATGACCCTAACCTTTTACATAAATTACAAAATTGCCACAAATGTATAAATCCCATTAAATCAGCAGGTGTGTTGTGTACCGGACGAAAATTTATATTCCGGCCGAAATCCAGAATTCCGGCCAGTACTGGCCGATACACCCGGTATTTTGACCGGTACGAAACATATATATTTTCTGTACCAGATCAAATACCGGTACGGTACATACCAGCCGGTACGGTATGGTACCAAAAACACTGCCTAAATGTCCTTCAAAACATCCTAAGTTTCCACTAATTGAGATCCGTGAAGAGTGAATGACAACTTAAGAATGGGATCTGAAGGACACACCTGTATATAGTAGAAGTAGCTTGAGTTCAGGGTGTTTTAGGAAGGAGAAAATGGTAGAATTAAAATTAAAATTTTAAGGTATACTAAGAAGTAGGGGTGGTGGCCGGTGGGTCTGTCTGGCACTAATCTAGGGCAAATGGGTGCCCCGCCCCTCTCGCCCGTCAGGTGCAGGCATGCGAGTGTTCACTTGCATTTTATGGAGTTGCAAGACCAAACCCAGGCCGGCCAGAGATATCTATAGTCTAGCCCGCATATATTTATAATTATTATATATATAGTAGAGCATCATAAATTATTTAAATAATCACAAATATGAGTAGTAATATTATGAGTACCAATAAAGTATTTAATAATAGTATAAATTAAAGCATTAACACCATCACGGATACCCTGACCAGTAGTACTATAAGAAATAGGCATACCATCATCATCATGCTTAACAACATTTCTAATAGTTTCTCTGGAATCATTAGTATTATTTCATCAATGAAGAAGAGTACCAGAAAAATCATTAGTTAACAAATCAACAATTTTAGTATGACTGAGATTATGGTTGGCAACATAAGCACTAGCAACCATAAACATGTTACTCATTTTATTGAGGATTTCTTGTTCAAATAATCCATCAATATTTCTACTCATAAAATTTATCGGTTGAAATAGAAAACTGTGTTGGAAAAAATCTTTCTTCAAGTTGCAAATCAGGAGGAATAGGTTTTGAATACCAATTTTTTGTAAAAATCGTGGGATTAGATTTTCCCAAATTTTCTATAAGTAAAGTAATATCAAGATCAGTAGAAAAATCAGAGGATTCAGTTTCTGAATCTTCATTAGAGATTACCTCCTTACCTTTACTAGTAATAGCACAGATAGTGCCACTAATAGAAGTTTTGGTATTCTCAATTTTTAGCTTTTGTAGATCATAAGTAAGTGACCAAATGACTGGAGTGCAAGTAAGTAAATAAATAAAGGGCATCTTGAACCAGAAATTCTATCCACAGCTAGAATTGTAGAACCAGCAGAGGAGTCTTCAATTATAATTGTAGTAGTTTTTGTTGGTTTGTGTCAACATCAATAAGTTCATAGCCGAAACCAATTAGCAGATCAATCACTAGATAACCTTTGAGTGGTCTTTGGATCATGTCCAAAAAATTCATCAGGGTAAGGATTAACAGAGGTTTTAGAGGATGCCTTGGACTCATTATCAGAATTACCATCATCGTCCTAGATGGGCTATTTTAATAAGTAAATCAAATATTTCTTCTTAAGTCTTTAGAGAACAGACTTCTTTTTAAACCTAAAAGACTTGCTTGATTTATCAGAAGAAGCAAATGCCTGAGCAATAGGATATGCAGGTGCTTGAACTATGGTCTTAGCAGTAGGGGAATCCTCTATATTCCCTAGGATTGGAGAAGTGAGAGGAAAGTTTCTAGTAACATTATCAATAACGTTTTGGGTGTGAGGAGATTTCTCCCACCATCTGACATACCAGTTCCTATATAATATATATATTAAAAAAACAAAAGCAAAATCCTAAATATAAATACAACTTTTTTCTCTCTCCTCTCATTCCTCTCTTTCCCACTTTCCAACCGCAATCCTCCCCCCTCCCCCTCTCTCTCCTCTTCTTCTCCTTCCTTTTAGGATTTGCCCCAATGCTAGACTGCCAGTGGCCACCATCCTCTCTTCTCTCTCCTTTCCCTTCTCCTCCATTTTCCCTTCTTCTCCTCCTCCTCTATGATGGCAGAAAACTTCTCTTCATTGTCATTAGAAACCTACTGCTGGTGGCTACAACCATCGGTGAAGTCGTTATGGGTCTGTGAGTTTAATGACCCACAATTGTGACCATGGATCATACAGATCTATCCACAAATCTCTAAAGATATGTGCATAGATCTATATGAATGACTATTGCCGCAGCCCGTGCGTTTGTGCATAATATGAAGATTTGTGCAATTTGCCGATTTCTACTTGGTTTTGTTTATTTCTTTGTTTTGATATGTAATTTTGTAAGTTTGATTTAGTTTTTTGTTGGATTTGTGAGATTTTTCTAATCTTTAAATTTGTTTGGTTTGATTTGTAAGTTTATTTTGTTTTTGTTTGGGTTTATAAGATCTATAACTTTACTTTGTGCAATTTTGTTAATTGTTGGAATATTCAAGCCAATAATATATAAGAAAATAAATATTTCATAAACAATATCCTGTATCGTGTAGATGGCCTAGCCTCTGGACTCATGATAAAAATAAAAATTAAAAATTAAAAAAAAATAGTAAACATTATCCAAACCAATAACATATAAGAAAGTAAATATTTCATTATTTAAGGAGTCAAATATTAATATTAATATTCCATCTCAACAACAATAAAAGACATAAAAAAGTAAATACTTAGAGAATTTGAAAATAGAATTCTAGAGGCCGGGCTCCTACATTATGGAGTTTTCAATATACTTAAGTCAAATATACTTGTAAGGTCTATTATTGTTTGGATTAGTAAGAGGTATAACAGCAACTTGTAAATACTTACAGAATTCTGGCGGCTCCTATATACAGAATACCCATTCCTCATTTTTGGAAGACCATAGTTCTGGCGACTGCTTTTCAAATGCTTTCCAAATGTTGTTTTCTGCAGTTCACTATGGGGCTAAATCCAATATATGCTTGGAGGAGTATCTACTCTACGTACCAAGAAGGTATTGGCAAGTGGTTTATGGAGGGTGGAGAATGAGAAAATATTTGAATGTAGCAAGATAATTTGTTACCTTCTTCATAAAATTAGAGGATTATTTCTCCTTTCAACTTCTTAGATCCCAATGCCCAAGTTAGTGAACTTGTAAAAAAGGAAACTCATCCTTGGAAGGTAGATCTTAATATTATTTTGTGAATTCCTGATCTTAACCCTCAATATTTCAATGATCACATTGCATGAGTACCAAGAAATATGAATTCTCGATTAAGTGTCTATTGGACAGTTATGCAATTAAGTAGCCATGGAGATGAAGTTGAAAGTTTTAGAGAGAAGAAAACAGTAAATATTGGACCAAATTCTGGAATATGAATCTACCAGACAAATCAAATACTTTGCATGGAGAGCTTGTACTAAATCATTACCTATAAAAAAGAATTTGCTTAAGAGAGTGGTCATCACAAAAGACATATATATGGGACTTCTGCAGTATAGCAACTGAAAACAGCAATCATGCAATTTATGGCATGATAGATGACTCCTTTTGGATTATTCAGTAAACTAACTCTGGTTCTGTGATTTGGGATTTGATGAAGGGTTAAAAAGAGGAAGATCTGGAAAAAGTTTTAGCCATAGCATGGGGAGTGTGGCATTGTATGAATCTGAAAATGCATAAATATTCTACTTATTGGGATGCAAAGCAGATCATAGACACGTCTGGCTTATGTTCATAGTTATAGAATAGCGAAACAAAAACAAATTTACTGTAGTGAAAGATAAAGTTCTTTACTTGAAGGATCCCGAAGGGTACTATAAACTGAATCTTTATGGGGACTTTTGTAGAGAAACTCACAAGGCTGGAGTAGGCTCCATCCTTCAAGATAACAATGGATCCATGATTATAATTTATGACAACGAGCAAGAACGAATGGGAGGTCTGTGAGGTAGAGGATGCGGAAGCTTATGCTGCTCCCCGAGGATTACAAATAGTCTGCAATGCGGGGGATTAGAAAGCTATAATGGAGGGTGACTCATCTTCCTCATTAAAAGAGTATCAAGAATGACTTCTTTGTTTCTTCTCAGTAGGGTCCTATCAAGAGAATAGAAGTTTAAAACTTTGTGTATACTGAATTAAAGCATACAAAGAAATAAAATAGAACAGCAAATGTTTGACAAAAGTTTCCAAAGAATTGGAGATTTTGTATTCTGTTTTCTCATATTCTTTTCACATCGAGTATTAAAACACAGGGGTCCTATTTATACAAATTTCTTATAAATGACAGATTTAATCATATAGCTCTAATTTCTCCATTCTGTTACATAAGAATAATTTGGAAATGTGACAAGTGTAACTGCTTCATTGGTCAGTTGAAGAATCTTCTTCAAGAAGCTGGTGACCTGAAGATCCTTGTGTACGTGTCCTCTACTTGTGAGATATTGTTGTTGCAGCGATATTCTCTTGGTTGGTGATTACCTTAATAGCCCTCCGCGAGTCAAGCGGCATTAGAGAAATGGTGAGGCTTGATCGAAGTAATTCAAAGTGAGCAATGGACAATGGTTTAGTGAAGATGTCGGCAAGTTGGACTTTGCTTGAAATAAAGGAAACCTTGAGAGTCTTTGCAACAACCCTTTCATGAACAAAGTGATAGTCTAGCTCCACATGTTTTGCACGTGAATGTAAAACCGGATTCATGGACAAGTAAGTTGCTCCCAAATTATCACACCATAAAGTAGGGGGGGTCAGTTTAACAAATTTCAAGTTCACTCAACAAAGATTGCAACCAAAGTAACTCACAAGTAGTGTTAGCTATGGCCTTATATTCGGCTTCGGTGGAGGATCGAGCAATGGTTGGTTGCTTCTTAGATCCCCACGATACTAGGTGTGAACTAAAATACACATAAAATCAACCAATGAATTTGCGATCATCAGGGCATCTGGCCATATCAACATCAGAAAAGGCAAATAATTTAAATGAAGAAGTAGTGGAAAAATGTAGACCAAAATGAGAGGTAAGTCTTAAGTAACGAACGATGCATTTAACGGCTTGCCAATGACAAATTCTAGGGCAATGCATAAATTAGCAAACCTTATTAATTGCAAATGAAATGTTAGGACAAGTAACGAAAAGATACTGGAGGCTCCCTACGACACTACGGTATAATTAAGGATCTTCAAATAAAGAACCTTCTAATGGAGTAAATTTTGCCATAGTGGCCATGGCAGTCAAGACTAACTTGGAGTTATACATATTTGTTTTGCTAATTAGGTCAATTATATACTTGGTATGAGATAAAAAGAGACCTTGAGAGTTACGGGATACCTCAATTCCTAAAAAATAATGCAGAGATCCTAAGTCCTTTATAGGAAACGAGACATGTAGAGAAGAGATAAATTCATATATCAACAATTGACTTGAACTAGTGACAATAATGTCATCCACGTAAATTAACACAAACAGGAAATCTGAATTATTTTTAAAGCAGAACAATGATGAATCAGACTTAGATGCAAAGAAACCAAGAGAAAGCAATTTGGTGCTTAATTTCGAAAACCAAGCCCTAAGGGCTTGTTTGAGACCATACCGAGATTTACGAAGCTTACAGATATGATTGGGATTATCTAAATTTGTAAAGCCCGGCAGTTGATGCATGTACACTACTTCCTCCAAATCTCCATGGAGACATACATTCTGAACGTCCAATAGATGTAAGGGACAAGAAGAACACAAAACAATGAAAAGTAGGAGCCAAATGGTCACTGGTTTGACCACAGGACTGTAGGTTTCAGTGAAATCAATCTCAGCTTGCTGATGAAACCATTTAGCCGCTAAACATGCTTTGCGGTGTTCAAGAGTTCCGTTAGCAAGCCGTTTGGTCTTAAGGACCCATTTGCGACGGAGAATGTTGAGATTTGATGAGTAAGGAATGAGATTCCAGATACGATTGTGAAGTAAAGCTTCTAATTCAGAGGCCATGGCTGTTCTCCACTTAAGGTATTTTGATGCTTCAATAAAGGAAGATGGTTCTTCGGGTATAGTGAGAGAAGTTGAAGAGGTGAGATGAATAGAAGGTTTCGGGATAGGATAAGGAATGGTTCCATCCGTTCGACAAAGAGGACGGTGAATATGGTTTTGTGATTATGTGATCATAGGGTGATTAAGGTGAGACGCTAGCGGAAGAAGTGCAGAAGGTGGTAGGGTTTGATGAGACGCGATGGAAGGGGAAGTTGTAGGAGACAACCTAGATGGAGAAGACAGACTGGGGTTTGGGTCGTGGGATATGGATTGGGTAGAGGTTGAAGATGTGGGCTCAGAAGTAGAGACAAGCCCAGGTAAAGAATTAGGTAAAGAGAGAAGTGGAGGAGATGAAGGGCTCGAGGAGTGTTGGTTTGGGATAATAGAGAGATTCGGTAGTATGACCGTAGGCGAGGAAAGGGATTGGGTAGAGTTAGACACACCAAAGGGCTAGGGAAAGGCAAAAGGGAACACATGTTCAAAGAATTGAACATCCCGTGATACATAAGTCCTTCCAGTATGAATGTGAAGGCATAGATAGCCTTTGTGATCTGGGTTATAGCCAATAAAGACACACGGCTTAGACTAAAAATCAATTTTGTGTCTATTAAAAGGCCTAAGATTGGACCAACATAGACACCCAAAAGTTCTTAAAAAGGTGTAATCTGGACTTTTTGAAAAAAGAATTTGATAAGGTGAATTTGTTGCCTAAAAGGGGAGTAGGCATACGATTAATTAGAAAAACAGTCGTAAGAACAGCCTCGGCCAAAATTTTTGTGGGATGGATGCGTGGGCTAGGAGGGATAGCCTGGTCTCAATGATATGTCTATGTCTCCTTTCAACAATGCCATTTTGAGCATATGAAATATGAATAGGGACATGTAATTCAGTGATTTATTCCAAAATTTTGAAAGACTTTGTGAAAGGGTAGAAATTCCCCACCTCCATCAATTTGAATGGAAATAATTTTTGAAGAGAAAAGGTTGTGCACATAATTATAAAATGCTAAAAATATGGAAGAAACATTTGATTTTGCTTGAAGGGGAAAAAGCCAAATATACTTAGAATAATCATCTACTATAAATAAGAAGTAACGACGCCTATTAGAGGAAGGCATAGGCGCGGGTCCCCATATATCTAAAAACAAAATAAAAGGAGTAAACAACCTAGAAGAACTAAGTGTGTGAGGTAAGGAGTGTGTCTTGGCTTGTGGACATGTGAGGCATGGAGAGAGGTGAGTATTGGCTGTAACAGGAAGATTGAAGGCCTTGATTGTGAAATTAGTGGTATGGGGGCAGGAGTGACCGAATAGTGAGTGCCAACTCTAACTAGATGTTCTTTCACCGAGCATTGCTTGAGGAGAGAAAATGTAAAGACACTGGATCCTTCTTGGCCGAGAAACCAAAAGGAAGTTCATAAAGGCCATTTCTAATGTGGCCCTGGAGGAGCGGTTGCCGAGTATGCGAATCCTTCACAAAAAAAAAAATGAATTGGAATGAAATTTAAAAAAAAAAAACTGAATTATCAAGGCAAATTTGATGAACGGAAAGTAAATTACGAGTAATAAAATGAACAAGTAAGAGTTTGTGAAGTAAGAAATTGCCAAAGGGAGTGTGCAAGTGAGCGAAACCAATGTTCTAAATGGGGAGAGGGGATTCGTCTCCAATGCTAACTTGGTTGGATCCTTGGTAAGACGCTACATCCAAATTTAGGTTAGCAAAATTTGTAGTAAAATTATTCGTAGCTACAATTTTAGGAAACCAAGAAGTGGTGTTTGGAGAAGGGGCAGCAACGGTGGTATAATTAGCAGTGAATGAAATAGGAGGGGGAGTGGTATAGCCCTGGTCATAACGATAGTAGCAAGCTGTAGCTGTGTGACCAGGTTTATGACAAATCTGGCACACTGGGCGACCTTGAGATCGATTGGGAGGATTATTAAAATGACCCCTAAATGGGCCTTGACCACGACATCCACAAGTAAAGAAGTCGCGGCCTCTGTTGATATTAGAAGAAGGCTATCTGGAAGTGGTATTAGCAGTGATGGTAGTGCCCGAGAGTAGGGAAGATGTTTGATGAGCTAACCGTGACTCATGATTAAGTAGGTAACTAAAGACCTGGTGAGTGGAGACTGGGTCAGATCGTGTAGTTAAGGAGGTCACAAGTGATTCATAATCACTTCCAAGACAAGCAAGGAGATAAATCACGAACTCGGATAAGGAAAGTGGTTGTCCAGCACTCGATAGAGTGGAAGCAAGATCTTAAGCTTTGTGGAAATATGTAGTAATAGAATCTGACCCTTTCTTTAAGGTGGCTAGCTGAAAGTGAGTTTGCATTATATCAGTTGAGGACTAGGCAAAAAACATGGTTTGAAGGGTGGACAAACCTAAGAGGAGGTGGAGCAAGAGAGAGCTTGCGCTGGAATGGTATCCATAAGGAAGCATTAATGGCAGAGACGGTTAGCTAGTTTTTCAAAATCCAATTTGTGTAGTCCGAATTTGGCAAGCCATCAATCGTGGCAACTGGTTGCGGAATAGATCCATCAATATATCCGAAAAGCCAATGCCCCTTGAGGAAAGGCACAATCTGAACCTTCCACAAGAGGTAGTTTTCGGTATTCAATTTGATTGTAACAAAATGTAATGAAGTATTGAGGGGGGTGGGGTTGATAGATGGTGGGGAAGAAGATTTGCTGTTGATGAGAGTAGATTTGACAGGTGAGGAGAGTTGGGAACACTAGAGGACTCAAGATTGGCCATGAATCGAAAGAAGACGGACGTTGGTCCTTAAAGGCTCTGAGATACCATACTGAATTAAAGCATACAAAAAAATAAAATAGCACAACAAATGCTTGACAAAAGTTTCCAGAGAATTGGAGATTTTGTATTCTCTTTTCTCATATTCTTTTTACAACTAGTATTACAGCACAAGGGTCCTATATATACAGATTTCTCATATATGAAAGATTTAATCATATGGCTCTAATTTCTCCATTCTGTTACATAAGAATAATCTGGAAATGTGACAAGTGTAGCTGCTTCATTGGTCAGTTGAAGATTCTTCTTCTAGAAGCTAGTGACCTGAAGATCCTTGCGTATGTGTCCTCTGCTTGTGAGGTATTGTTGCAGCGATATTCTCTTGGTTGGTGATTGCCTTAATAGTGCAAACCTTTTGAATGTCATGAAGCCATATATGTTGCTAGAGGGGAATGAAACTGCTCATTTACTTGCAAAACATGCAAGATTTATTAGGATCAGAAGACATCTGTTTGGTGGAATGTTGTACCAGATTTTAATCTACAAATTAAAGAACCATTAAAGATGCAAGTCTTTATCGTAGGTAGCGGAGTACATCACACCAATTTTAGAGAAAATTAGTGACATAGACAAGCAGATAGAACCTAACAGATGAGTAATTGGCAGCATTTGGAGATGGGCAACGACACTAGCATTTTTCACAGACTCGCAGAGGTGTGCAATGCATGCTCCCATATGACATGGGCAGTGCGTAAGTCCCACACACCCGCCGGCTTTGGTTGCCCCTCACCCAATCTTGTAGATCAGTTACAAACACGACAGATCTGCCTTCAAGATATTTTGTTGAGTAAGAAGGGAATTTAGGGGTCGAGAGAGGCGGGGAGAGAGGTTTCCACTCACCTTCTGAATCAGATGAGAGCTTTCCTTTTTTTTTTTCCTTTTAATAAAATATTTTTGGTTCCTCTGGAATGACATTTTTTCCGCTATTTAATATTCCGTATCGTCAACGTAATTATTATTATTTTTTTAACTCTTTTAGCAAAATAAATTAAAAAAACTGCAATCGAACCGATTCCCAGCATATTTAGTGTGATTCATGGTCCTCCAACATGATAACATCCGGTGGAAATTCATGTCAAAAAGATATAGTAATCCAGAATAAAAGATTTTTTTAATGAAAATTATGGCCACCTGAATAGCGGGTGGCTTTACCATGTAAATGTTCCTTCGGAGCTATAACTAAAAGGAAACCCCCTAGATGCAATCAGCCTATGGATCTTGAGCATTCTTTCTTTGGTCTACAGCCTGAGACAGTTATTAGAGACAAATCTCTTGTTTTTTAGGCTGTCCCACTCCTGTATAGTCTAATGCAATGAAACAAGGTTTTGAAGTACATCAAGATAATGAGACCAAATGATTGAATATCTTCCTCTGTCCTTTTTTACGGACAAAGCCACACAGCAACATTGAGGCCTGCTCCACCAAAAATAGGACAAGGCAAAATTACAGCAGCAAAAGTTAATAGAAACAACAAAAAAATAGACATTGATTACAAACTTGGTCTCGACCCACAACATAGAAATAACAAGGGGAAATTGCAAGCACTGAGAACCACTGACCAGCCAGCCAAGGACATTTTTTAAGAGGGGGGGATAGCTCCTTCCCCAACAGTGTAGATAATCTGCCTGCCTGCCTCACTTCACCAATACACCATCAGGGCAACTTTAACCAGGAGAGATGGAGACTTTCCAACCGCATTCAAGTGGATAGCAGCACCAGGCCCCAATCCTCGGCTCCTCAACTGGTAAAAAGTGCCTTCAACTCCCCAACGGATAATATAAATGCATATTCAGGACTGAGAGTGAAAAACTAGATGTCTTTGTCTTTCTCTTCATTCCTTTCTTCCCACCATTTTGTTAAAACAAAGGTTTAAACACGTCATTACATAACAAATATATCTATGGCCGCAGATGGACCATCAAAATGGAGATCAATGGACAAGGTGCCCATAATGAACCAATCCAAGTTAACCAGGCATTATGATGAGGAACGTCTGAATATTCACAACTCCTCAATAATGAGGTAAAAGAACGAAAAAACAATTTCGTGAATCACCATCTAGATGAAATAGATGTCACCAAATATCTCCTCCTTCAGGCAGAGGGCAGTATGTCAAGACAATGCTACAGCATCCCTTCCCACGTGAGGTTCATGTAAGGTGTCTGATACCTTGGATGGAGGCCAATAACGAAAAACTGATCTACCTACAATGTTTTTTATTGGAAGTGGACCCCTGTTGACAAGGTAAACAAATCAACGAGTCAGGAAATACATTCAAAACCAAAAAACATACTATTGGACCAGAAACAATCGAAATTATGTTGATCTTCATACATCTTTATATAATTTCCCTGAATTAAGATTTTAACATAAGCATGTTTGCAATATTTGTAGAAGCCACGGGCTGAAAATGCTTCTTTCCTACCTAATTCAACATATTCTCAAACCAAAAAATCATCAGCTACACAAAGTTTCCAGAATTACCAGTTGTGAGAGTCAAAACTGTTGTTTCGATTGTCTCCCATCACAAATACATAACCTTCAGGAACTAGCTGCAAATAAAAAAAGAGTGCACAAGGCTCCGTTAACAAATGCAACCAAAGCTTTGACCATGTAAGAGATATGTCACAGATCCACAAAGGAAAGAGAAATTGATGATGAGAATGTTGCTTTACCACTGGATCCATTTCATAAGAAAGTGGCTCTAGAACGAAATTTTCATCTGGAACAACACCATTAACATATAATTTCCCATCACGTACCTATAACATAAAAAATCCAGACAAGATTGAAGATGTTAGAGATAAAGGTACAGAAAGTGTTCTAAAAGTTTTTTTTTTTTTTTTTTTTTGAGAGAGAGAGAGAGATATATATATATATATATATATGAACTTAAAGAAAAAATATTAAAAGGAAAAGAGAAAAACTAAGACCTCAAGAAATAAATGGAATCAATTAAATGTCAAATGCACATGAATTCTTACTTCAACATAGTCTCCAGCCTTTGCCACCACTCGTTTGATGAACACATCGCCGGAACTAAAACCAACTTCCTACAAGATGCAAACAATTCACAAAATCAGCAACTCCCAATCAATCGAGTCAACATTTCTTAAAGACATTTCAAAGTAATTCACACGTCATACCTGTAAGATTTGAGGTGCCTTAAAAATTACTATATCCGAAACTTCAGGCTTCCTGAAAATGTATGAAACCTGTGGTATAAAAAATAAATAAATAGAAAGGCATTAAAATCAGCTTACAGTCATAAAAGGCCTAATGTATTATCTCTATATATCTGCACCATGTCATATATTTTATATTTTATCTTTAGCCCGTGCATCGAAAACAAAATGAACAGCTTCCAGTCTCTAGATACCACTTAAAATGCTAAGAACTAAATATTTGAGAATCCATGACAGGCCAATAGCCAAATTCGATTTTTGTTTTTTTTTTCTTTGTTAAGATGCAAAAAGCCACTATATGAATTAATCAAACGTTTTTCAGCAATTATAACAACCACAACACATCATCAGAACCTTAATTAAACACAACACACCATCGAAACAAAAATGTCGCATCTTTGTTCATTTGTAGAAAGAAAATTGTCAAGTCATTCAAGAAATATAACTAGGCCGTAAGCTAACCCCAACACAAGAAATAAATTTGAAAGTAAAGCTAACCCCATGCGCACTTTAGGCGCTGACAAGCTCTACGAAGAAAAATAAGAACTTGCTTGTTGATTTAAAGTCAATCGCATCATAGAATTCTGATCACAATCAGCAACAACAATTTAGCCAGGTACATACCCAATCAAGTGAGAATCTTTTCCCTAAATTACCCTCCCAAATCAAGAGAATTTCTTACATAAAAGTTCATTTTCGAGTTAAAGAGTTCAGTTGGACGCACCTTCTCGGCTAAAATACGGTCGCCCACATCCAGCGTAGGGTACATAGAAGAGGACGGGATTGACCTAGGCTCCGCCAAAAACGATCGGAACAACAAGCTCACAGTCACAGCAGTGAACACAGCTTTGGCATCCTCTGAACAGAAATTCAATATCCTCGACAACCAACCGCTCTTCTCCAACGACTTGTGTTTAAACTCCGAACTCTCAGTCTCAACAACCTCACAACACTGTGTTCCACCTTTATCCACAAGCCCACTAGCCGACTCGTTACTTCGCCCCTTGGATCCCTGTAAGAAGGGCAAAACCGACGACGCCTTAATGGGCGAAATACTGAAGACGCCGAGTGCCGCGGCCGATGTACCCGACGCACAGGCAGTCGACTTCATCAGCGAAACCAAGCCCAGCACAATCGGGCTTTTGCAATTATCACCGAGAATCTCCCCGGCGAGAGTGGAGTACAAAGAAGCCGAATTCTTTCCCCAGCAGTTATTCGGCTTCTGCCGCCGGACATCGGATCGGTACTTGCGCACCGAGTTGGATGGGTCGAGCTCAGACTTCTGGTTATGACCAAATATCCGAGACCGGATCCAACACTCGTTAACGGTGCGGCAATTGCCGACCCGAAGGCCGGCGGAAGAGGCAAGGTTTTGGGCAACATAGCCAGAGAAGCCCAAGGTAACTCGAATAGCCATTTCTACGATTTTTAATAGCAAGAAGAAGATTTGGTACAGTGTGGCTTCGGCAACTATCAAAGACGATTCAGGAAACCCAAAAATCCGAGAAACTCCATTAACCCAAAAACCGACAGAAAATCGGAGAAAGGCGGGTGGAATTGAGAGTAGAAGCTACGGCGGGAATAAGGGAATGGACGATACGGGGAATTGCGAAATAGAGATCGTTAGGGTTTGGTTTGAAATTGGATTTGGGGGGCGAGAAATGGTCCTGAGCCGCGAGGACGCTCAAGACTCCGGGGGCGAATCAATGTGTTTGGACGCGAAGAAAAATCAGCAACATCGACGACCCTAGCGTCTGGGTTTAATAGACGGCGGCTATGTTCTAATGCCCAAAATGGGCCTTATTGTTCTTCGTATTTACGATTCTGCCTGACGCTTTTTTTTTCCTACCAAGTTGGAGAAGAGAAACGTTAGAGCATTAACATTGGCTTCATCAAAAATCAATGCATCTCTAAATTTTGATAAATTTATTTAAAATGAACCTATATTGGATTCATCAAATGAGTATTTAGAAAGCTTTGAGCTACATTAAATGTTACTCTTCCTTCAAATTTGAAGGTCTACTATTCCACATTCAAACTAATATTTTATTCTAATTTTAATAGGCAATAGTTTTATTTTATTTTATTCTAAATTAGTTGGAAATCAATTATTTAAGTATTAAATTAAACTATTAATATCCATATAGTTAGTATAATTATAAAATATGAAGAAAAAAAATTAAAAATATTATTATTAAAAAAATAATATTATATTATTATTTTGATGAATGTAATGACTAATCCAATGGGAAATTATAGATATGAAGGTTTTGGAATTATGAAAAATTTATACTTTTCATCAAATTTTGAAGATAAATTTGATGAGTCTAATACTAATGCTCTTAGTTCTATTGTCTTTATAATCATGAAAAATATTGGGTTGTATAATAAAAATAATTAATGCTAAGAGCATGTCTCAAATTGGCAAGTCTGCAGAACTTATCTATTTGAAATTTATATCAATCATTTTTTAATAAAAATATTTATAAAAAAGAAATTATTAACCAATACAATTGTACCAAGTATACAAGTCTAGTCTACTTTTAGAAAAATGATATTTATAATTATAGAATGAATAAGCCTCGCGTATTTTTTAAAAAAAAAAATAAGTAAATATATGACTCACATAAAAAAAAATAGTGAATCCTATTCTTTTTCAAAATAAATATATTACACACCTAAAAACTGTATCTAGCACTGTTTTTAACATTGTACCTATCGATACGGCCGGCCAGCCGGTACATTCTGTATAAGTATTGCACCTGTTTCATATCGATCGAAATACCGGCCTATACGGTATATCAGCCTTACCCCTTTTTTTTCATTTTCTCAAACAGTAATCTCATTTTTTGACCCCAATTCAGACTAAACTATTTATAATTTATATATATATGTATTCATGTATAATTTATTCATATCTAGACTATTATTTTGAAATATAATTTTTATATATATAATTTATTTATATATCGACTATCTCGAAACAGTACCGGTATCGAAATATTTCGTTTCAATATTTTGACCGGTACAACATCCAATTCAATATTCAAAACATTAAGATATAGTATTACACCTCTTTTTAATGTTAGAAAAAACAAAACCAAAAAAAAAAATCCTTTTTTTGTGACGTCCACTTTTGTTTTTAACAAATGTCTTGTACGAGGCTTGTAGGTACAAGATTTATATCTAATATTACTCTTAATCAAAACTGTTTACCCAAATCATCCCCCAAACAAGATGAGAAAGTAATTTTTTGTAATTCTAATTTATAGATCAAATAATTTTTTTGAAAGAAATAGAAAAAATGCTCAATGCTATATCCTGTTGGGATTATTTCCTTTCTACAAATTGATGACGATATCAATTTTTAAATTTATTATTTTTTAAAAATGACTAATGATTTTGGTCGGATCGGTCTAGATTTGTAATTCGATGCAAGACCAAGGGTCTTGTTGGTGATTAGACTCTTGCTTTATTTGACTTTGACGAGAAATGGCTTTTAACTTTCGCATCAAGTTCCGGGCACTTTCCTGCTAACCAAACATGGAGGAAAGTGCAGGCGACAGAAAGACAGTAATAACCCTCGTTCACATATGTACAAACTACAAACCCCAGATACAATGAACCTAGTCGGACATATTGGACAATTAACTGAAAGTGTTGAAAGCCACTTTGACTTGGTATTCAAATCTATTTTATAATAAATAAATAATTACAATTTCATAATTTATTTAAATTCCTTAATTGCCTTAGTCCTTCTTTGCCAAAAGTTTTCCTTATTTTAATAATTTTTCGTTCCACAAAGAAACTTTTCAATTAATGAGCAAATTTTTTATTTAGATGTTGACTGTTAATATATGTTCCAGATTCAATAGAAAGAGATTGATAATCCAATATTTAATTGTGAAAAATGCTCATCCACATAATAATAATAATAATAATAATAGGATGCCGCCATGTGACCACTATTAATATATTAATAGTTATTTTCTTAATTAATAAATAAAAAAAATTAAATACATGAACTGTCAAAATGAAGAAATAAAGTTGTATTATTCTAGTAATAATATTGGAATTCTATCTAATATTAGAAGTTATAACATGGAGTTTATCCATGCACTTAGCCAGAATTTTACTTACTTTTATGATAAATGTTTCCCACATTAGATAAATTTCTACTTATTCAATGGCTTTATTCATGTAAAATTATGTGATAATTTATGAGACGGAAATTATACGGTATACTTTTTGGAAAACAAATTATACAGAAATAGAGTATGTAAGTCTCGCATACTCATTTAAAAAATATATATATATGTATATATGATGAGATCCAATGATCCATGTTAAAAAAATCTACTTTTTCACTAAGGACCTCACCTTTTAAGAAAATTTATACGTCTTAAAACCATATCTAACAATAAATGGTCAAGATTTAAATAGATACTCTCATGATGATACCTAATTTATGGACTGGATATATATTGTTCCTCATGTTAAAAAAATAAACGAATTTCAAAAGCTACACAATGCCTACAAATTTTGTATGTCTACTATAAGAGAAATGATTATACGAGTAATTCTATATATAATTATGAAGTGCGTAAATATTATGTAATTTTATAATTGAGTATACAGTAATTATATAATTTATGGTTATAAATATCTTTTCTCACAAGAGAAATAATGATATTTATCCTATTTTACATCGTACCAAATTACACGTACTAATATGGTACAGTTTTAAATAGTTGTCTATTTAAGTGATAAAGCTTAAAAACTATTTGAAATATATCATGTCAATATATATAATTAAATATAAGAAAATTTAAGATGAAAATTAGCATTACTTCTATTATAAAAATTTAGAGTTTTTTTTTTTTTTTATATTTACATTTTATAAATCGAGAATTAACAAGACACGTGAACTTTTAACTCTCCTTTAGAAAATTAATTAAGGATAGGATTGCCGTGAGTCATAGACATGCCACATGTCTGTTTTCGATTGACTGATGCATATCATCCAGTATGCCATGTCAGCCAATAAAAAATTGGCAGGTGACGGGTTACTGTCGTACAACAATCTCCATTGTCAAAACCTAGGTCTCGATTTATAAAGAAATATAAAAATATAATTACTGATTTTATAACTAATTCATGAAAATATTATAATCACAAAATAATTATATAAAAATAAATTCATAAATTAACATAAATAATGTAATATTTTAAATTATAAAATTATTTTTATTATAAATTTAATTTAATATATTTTATAAAATCACGTCAATTTATAAATTTATTTTTATATAATTTATTTGTGTAAATTAGATATCTCGTAATTCAAAAACTATATTTCTCTTTTCTCACATGAGTAACTCCCACACGACTGCCTCCAACTCCTTTCTTGAATATTAGAACGTGTGCAAGAGCGATTCATGGAATGACGGAAGCGCATACCTCAGCCAGATATAGATGGTTTTGAATGAAAGGGAGTCAAAAGTGGCTAAGAGCCATGATTTAATAATCTGTGAATTACGGTTATATATAATAAGATATCACATTGTCACAGCGATCCCTTTCTGCTCTGGTAGCCATGATTTTCTATTCAATGTAGAACTATATTTTCTCCTTTCTTAGAGTTAGTTGAAAAGTTTTATTACGTACAAGTAAAATTGTGTACTAATCTATATATCAATACTGATTTTTTAATATTTAAAATTTAAATTAGTTTTATTTTTAATAAAATCAACTCTTTGATTAATCACGTTAAATTGGTGTACATATTAATATACAGTTATGCTTACAATTAAATTTTTTCTTAATTAAATGCCCATTTTTATATTCTTTTTCTTCCCATTAGACTCCTTCCAACTTTATGTAGACTTTATAATCTTATAATATTTATGGTTCAAATAGATTTTTGTGTGATCGGATCCGTAAAGAGCTCCTCTAGCAAAATAAGAAAGTAGTTAAGTGGCGCCGGGCCGCCTCGAAGGATCGGGAACACTAATAATTAAACTAGTCTTCTTCTTTCTTTTTCTTTTTCTTTTTTTTTTCTTTTATTTTTTAAATCTCTAGAGAAATTCAAAAGGGAGTGAGAGTTCCCCAATTAATCCGTCTTCTTTCTTACAGAGTGGCCATTTGATAGGATTTTCATAAAAAGTAATTCTATATATAGTCGTGTAGTATATAAATATCACGCAATTGCTTTAAAAAATAGTGGAGTTTACGATTAAAAATTTAGTTTTTTTTATGTGAGTCTCGTATTAATTTATTTTTTTTAAAAAGACTACGCAGTGCTTACACGACCATAACTACAAATATTATTTTCCTTTAATAAATGGAGTTCATAAATGTTTGTCATGTGTCAAGACTTTGAAACTGATAGAGAACTGCATTAAGTGGTTGTTTTCAAAAAGTGAGACAAGGGATGTTAGGAGAAAAAGATGTGATAAGAACTTTGTAAATAGTAGTATGATTGTCTGTGAAGAGTAATAAGATAGTTTGAGTTAAGTATTTATTGAGTTTTAGGAAGTGAGAGAAAAAAATTAAATAAAAAATATTATAAAGTTAAAATATTATTATAATATAATTTTTTTAAAATAATATTAAAAAATATTTTAATTTTATAATTACTTTTTTAACTTTTTATCTCTTCTTTTTCAAAAACATATAAAACGTATTAATTCAAATTATTTTATTACTATTTACAAACTATTTTTTTATTATTTATAGTGGAGGGCCCATTTGGTGCTTCCAGTCCAATGGAAAATGCTTTCTGTCACATGGCCCAAACTGAAGAACCTAGGCCCAGTAAGGATCTACACTCTGCCTTGCATGCAAGAATACAAATTTCATGCATGTACGTGGATATTTTGGCTACTCAGAGATATTTTAAGCTGATAAACACTGTACAAGATAGACATCACATGAGTGTAATCTCATTATAGTACTGATCTAATTCAACGAGAAACCTTTATATATACCAAGTAATTACAAAGACAATTTAGATATGAATTTCTTGATTACTTGAGTAAGATTCTTACTGACTTAAGTATTAGAGTGTTTTCAAGCATATCACAACTGCATTTTATTACATCTTGTAGGTGAATGGTATGTTTGGAGTGGTGGGATACGTCCTTAACACATAGATCATATTATCTCATTTCATCTCACTATCCAAATGAAGCATAAATCGTATCTTAATCTAATTTAACATATTAATGAATCTACAATCGTGTAGTGTATATAGTTGGAGATAATTTGGTCGAAAATTACATTTTACTTTTAGAGAAGAACCCACGTGGCCCTATTTACCTCAATAACTTCCTCTTTTTGGGAAATAAAAAAATACATGTGCAAGTTGTGACGCCCCCAAATTCCGCTTGGGATTGAACGGACATTTGAAGCGTCGAGATATGCAACACAAGGAACCTGCCCCCGTTCATGACAGATAAGATGCAATGTTCATAACATGCATCTAGCATTATGCAATATTCGCAGCGGATTATTTTTTTTTTTCTTTAGCAATACTATGCACCAAACTAAAAATATCCCAAATACTTGAAACATATTTCATACATAAAAACATACTAAAAAGCCGTGATCACTACACTAGTCCAAAATGGTTGTGATCAAAAGAATACTTGAGATACAACTCCAAAAGTACAAGCATTAACCTAAGTTAAATACTATACCATCATCAACATCGCACCGTAGCCTAGATGACCGTATTCAGATGGTCAGATTCCAATTCTTCTTTGGGTCCTGTAACAAGATCTACCATTCGGGGGGAATGGTAGTTGGGACTACCACAGTGAGATTTGATTACAAATCTCAGTAAGTTAACATAAAACTCACACACAGGTTAAAGATGCATGCATGGCAGTAAAAGCATAAATGCATAAGTAAAGTCGTACATAAGCATAGCATAACTTGACATATAACATGACATAACCAGAACTTAAACGTGAACTGAACTTGACTTAACATGACATGAACTTGAGTTTAAAACATAACATGGACTTGAAATGTAGCATGAACGTAAACATGCATAACATAAATATGAACTTGAAAATAACATAAACTTGAACATATCATGACATAAACGTGAACTTGAGACATACTGTAAACGTGAACTTAACATGATGTGAACATGAACTTGGAACATAACTTGATCATGAACATAACATGTACGTGTACATAACAAAACATGAACTTGATCTGAAACTTGACTTATCATGCACTTGATCTGAAACTTGACTTAATACGTACTCCACAGTTGTTGTGGCCCCACGTATTCTACGTGTCACAATTGCTGTGTCTCACGTAGTGTATGCTCCACAGTTGTTGTGGCCCCATACTTCATGCTCCACAGTTGTTGTGGCCCCATGAATACACGTAACATAAAATATAATACGTACTCCACAGTTGTTGTGGCCCCACGTATACACGTAACATAAAATATAATACGTACTCCACAGTTGTTGTGGCCCCACGTATACACGTAACATAAAATATAATACGTACTCCACAGTTGTTGTGGCCCCACGTATACACGTAACATAAAATATAATACGTACTCCACAGTTGTTGTGGCCCCACGTATACACGTAACATAAAATATAATACGTACTCCACAGTTGTTGTGGCCCCACGTATACACGTAACATAAAATATAATACGTACTCCACAGTTGTTGTGGCCCCACGTATACACGTAACATAAAATATAATACGTACTCCACAGTTGTTGTGGCCCCACGTATACACGTAACATAAAATATAATACGTACTCCACAGTTGTTGTGGCCCCACGTATACACGTAACATAAAATATAATACGTACTCCACAGTTGTTGTGGCCCCACGTATACACGTAACATAAAAAATAATACGTACTCCACAGTTGTTGTGGCCCCACGTATACACGTAACATAAAAATATAATACGTACTCCACAGTTGTTGTGGCCCCACGTATATACGTAACATTAAATATAATACGTACTCCACAGTTGTTGTGGCCCCACGTATTCACGTAACATAAAATATAATACGTACTCCACAGTTGTTGTGGCCCCACGTATTATACGTAACATAACATGTCTTATCTTTCTTAATGCATGAGATATTAATTAATATCATATACTTTTCTAACATGGCGTATACTTGTAAATGGCACAATATGATTTAATCATAACATTTCATGGCATACTTAACATGGCATACTTATAACATACATCATTGTATGACAGAAAAGATTATGTAACAGATAATTATTCATGAGAGATTAAATCATACGTAGCAGATAAACATGTAATGACATAGCATGACATGGCATATACGATAACATACATACATAAATTGTAGTTCTCTTACCCATCACACATACACAATAAACTGATAGTAAGTTAGAGGCTAACTTACCTCGATCGTCGCGTTCTATGAGAATAGAGCGCGAGACACGAGGAACTGCACAACAGCTGGAAGAGGAACACTCAAGTCCTTAAGATTTTCACTTCTGAACTCAATTGCCATATTGTAAGCACTTGCAACACCACGGCCAACTTGAGGTTTCACTATACTCGGAAGAGATAAATTGACTTCAGAAAGCCTTTGCACTAAAACAAGTTCATTAAAATTATCAATAACAACCAAACAAACAACTCATTTCTCAATCCATATACTCTTAGCCATAGTCAACCACAAGATGACACCAGTCATCCCGGACTATAATCCATATCATCACTGCTTCGGGACACTGTCATACAGTTTCCCAACATTACACCATACGCTCCACACTTCTCTGCTACGCCATCCAACCCTTCGTGACACGCCATCCGGTGTATCACGACTTAGTACAGAGTACACTCACGTGAACTCTCTTCCATTCACACTACAAAACCCATCACTGCGATACACGTCTCACGGTGCATCGCTACGCGACACGGAGTACGCGCTACGCGTACTTCCTTCGCTACAACACTCATCAACACGATGCACATCACACGATGCATCGCCATACCACACGGAGTACACTACATGCGTACTCCCTTCCTTCTACGACCCACATCACTACAGCGCACGTCGCGCGGCGCGTCGCTGCATTACACAGAATACGCTACACGCGTATTCTCTTCACACAACCCGCCGTATCACATCTACGGCATCCATCTCACGCCTATACTTCACAGCACAGTCCACAAAACTACAAAATCAAGCCTAACACTTCACAACCACACTTCGTTTCACAACTACGCAGCGAACTCCACAAACACTAACTACACAGTCTACAGCCAACCAAATCAACTATGTTAAACATAAATAACTAAAGATAGAGGGTTATACCATCGACGGGATAACCCGTGCGTCGCTCGCTGCTCGTCACGAACATGCGTCGGAGGAGCATACGTGGCGGTACGGTGTCTGTCCACCACATAAAGTGGTAGTTTGGGCTTGAGAAAGGCTAGGCGTGGTCTTGGAAGACTCACGGTCGCCTTGTGATGGTCAAAGGTGGCGGAGCACGGCGGCATCACGCCGTGAACAGTAACTCCGAACGGTGAGCGGAGGAGACGCGAGGTAGCGAAAAGCCATAGAACTTCATGGAAAGCTAGGGAAAGGTAGAGGAACATGTGGTGGAGCTGTGGTGGCGAGGTGGTGGTCGGACGGTGGCTAACGGCGGCAGATCGGCCGTTTGAAACCATTTTTGGCCTTGGAGAGTGCGGGAGAGTGTGAGCTCATTAAATTATTATAATTGTGCTACTTTAAAAACAAGCTTATCTAATACTTTGAAATTCGATGGATAAGATCCGGAAAAACGCCATCGAGGTACAACGCTTAGGATAAAACTGTTCATGATTTTACAACTGTCGGTGAAGAACAAATTACGTGATTTACGGAAAAGATAATCTATACACGTGATTCCAGATGAGGGTAAAGACGAGAGAGATGTGATTGCTGTCGGGAAAGAATCCAAAACTGATAATTTTAACGGGCTGTTACACAAGTACCTCAATAATTAAAATAAATAAATAGACTAAATCCCATTCAAGAATTCATGCCTACCTTCAAATTAATGAAAATTGCCTACTACTTAGAATTCTCCAGTATGTTGCTTTCATATTAAGGTATGCCCTTAATTTATATCATTCATTTTGTCTCTTGATGTGATACCACATGACTTGTTCAAATTTCTAAAAAATATTTAAAAAATATATATTCAAAACAAAACGTTTCCCAAAAATGCAAAAAGAAAATATAAAAATTCTTGATTCCTTCTACTCTTTTATATTTGTACTTTAAATTATTTTTTTAATTTTTTAAATAAGCCAGGTGGCACCACATTACGACATGAAAAAGACATAGTAAATGGTATAAATGAGGAGGCATAATAACATTTTCCTAAATATTAAATTATGAAATAAGCTCTCCCTCGAAAGACACCAAGGGATCTAGATTTGATTTGGGAGGACGCCTAGGCTTCCTCCTCCTCCTCCCTCTCATTCCCTCCTTCCGCCATTCACCCCCTACCTTATCTGTCAAAGTTTCTTTTACTTAGTTTTATTTTGTTTTCTTCTAGGCTGAAAATGACATATTTACAGTTTTTCTGCAACTCCCGAGAGACGCGTGGAGCACAAATAGATTCACAAGTCAAAATTTTTAAGAGGAAAGTGGTGGTTTTGCAAAAATCACCACAAGTGATTCTCACGCACTGCCCACATCTACGTGTGGTCTTCATGCGCCACCTATTCTGGCAACTCTTCTTGATATACACACCAGATTACTGAACTCGCCACCACAAGACCTTTTAAATTTGACCTTTGTAGCTAAAAAGAGACAAATGTGTTGCCTTCATTGGCTTTCACAGATTCTAAAGTTTACTAGAGATGGTCCAACCTGTAACCAGTCTTTTTTCACATCTATCTTACTGCTTGTTGAACTCAAGGTTTCAAGTTTTGTGTAATTATAAATCTACACATAGATTTTGATGATAACAAATAAATTTAAAGAATAAATGAGTCTCTAACTCAAGTTGTCCACAAAATGGAGTCAAACACATCAAAAAATCAAGTATGAGCAATAAGGGAACAAGTTCACATTAAAGTTATCGAGTAATGTTGTAAATCTCTTAAAAATTCGAAATTAGAATTAAGGCTCAAAATTAATATTTTATCATAAAATATTAAAATACATTTTCCTCATGTGCATAAATATTTTGAAAATTATATTTGAAAATTTTGAAAGATAATTAATTGTCATCTTTTACATGTGCATGACATGATTAAAGGTTTAAACTTTGAAAATATTAAGATGATTGATTGTCATCTTTCGCATGTGTATGTTTTATTTGAATATTTTCAAAAGTGATTGATGCTTTTTTTGACTTATTCAAAAGGTAGATATCTTTGTTTGAAAATTGTGAAAAGTATAGTGTGCTCCTTTTGTTATATGCAAAAAGTAAAAGATTAGGTTTGAAATTTTTGAAAAGTAAAGTGTGCTCCTTTTGTCATATGCAAAAAATAAAATATTAGGTTTGAAATTTAAAAATAAAAGATTAGGTTTAAAATTTTTGAAAAGTGAATGATATTGTCTTTGACATGTGAATCTTTTTAAATTTGAATATGAAGTCTGATATGTCTATAAATAGATCATTTGAGAGCTTCGCATTCACAATACCAAGAGCCTACGATATTCATTTAAAACTTTCATTTTCGCATTGAGCCTTAACCCTTGTTCATTTCGAGAGATATAGTTTGCACTGTATTGTTCTTATTTCACTCATTAAGGAGTGTTTTTTGATAACCTACCCACTATCAATTCTTGTATTAGTAAAAGTGTGTGTATAACTCTTGTGCGTGTAGAAAGTGTTCTACACAGGAAATAATTGAATCACTACGTGTAAGGTGACTGCAAGTGTAGATGGTGTTCTACATGGATCCTTTTGTAGCGGTGTTGTTCAAAGGTGTAATAGGTTTCTATCTCCACCTGAAGGGGGTTGAATAGTAAATTCGCAAATCTTCAAGGGGTAGCTTGAGGCGAGCACGTATGCAGTAAGGCCGAACCTCATTAACATACTAAGTTTGCTTATCTCTTATCATTACTCTTTATATTTATTGTTGTTTCATATTTTGTTTATATTTTATATTGTATATTTGATTTATAATTGTTATTTTTTTTAAATACAACTTAATTCACTCCCCTCTTGTGTTCATCATCTGGGCAACATTGATATCATTTTTTGTTAATTCAAATAAAAAAGAGTTCGTCTCTCAAACGTTTGTTAGTAGAGATTGAGTCCTATTTTCTTTGAAGGGTGAATTTGAGTCTTTGTTTAGACAAAGAGTATTGTCTCTTGAACGTTTGTCTGTAGAGAGTATCAAACATAGTGAAAACTAGACCAGTCACAAAAGGAAATAATGTACTAATAAAGCTCAAAATACATTATTTTGATTTATGATGTCATATTTGATATGAGAATATTTCATAATGTATCTGATTATAGATGCAAATTTTTATGACTTCATTTCAGGCAATATTTATCATATTTAGCATATAAATATTAAATAATAGTATTTTAACTTTAAAATAAGAGTGATATACTTACCGAAAAATGTTTACCGAATGAGTACCGAAAAGGCTAAGTCGTTTTTCTATTTTTATTTACACATCTTTTTAATCATTTTAAATATTTTTAAAAAATAATAAAATTTAGAAAATTATTAAAATATATTTTTTTAATCATTAAGTAAGAAACGAAAATTAAAAAAAATAAAAACACAATTGGGTAAAAGTTTTCGGTAGAAAATTTCGTTGAGAATAGTATTTCTTCTTAAAATTAAAAATGTTAGGAACTCAAAGATAACAACGACTATCAGCCGTCAACTTGCTGGTCTATCATTCTCATGAATTATGATATTCAACGACAAATTAAGCTCCATTTACTTTAGCTGGAAACGGAACAGAAGAAAGGAAAGGGGAAGGAAAAGGTGAGGTAGATACTACTGTTTATGTGAGGGTCTTGTACCAACCAAACTCATTTAATTGACCATAATTATTTAATTTAATAATTTTATCTTTAAAATTATGTTAGATATAGTTATAAGTTATACAAGAGTTTCACGTTTATTTTGAAAAAAAGTAGATTTTATTATTAAAAAAATTAATTTTTTAATATGAGTTTTATATTTAATCATTTTCTTTTAAAAAAAATATGCACTTATCTATTTTATGACTGGAAATATCATTTATAGATGCATATATATATCAAAAGAAAATAATATCTATACTTATATTTTTATTTACATAATAATACGTACCAATGTGTCAACTATTAAAATGTTAAATATTATAAAATTTAAATTTAAAAAAAAACTAATAAAATGAATATGGACCCAATATCTCAATTGTCTCTTCTTTCGCTCAATTACCTGTAAAGCAATTAGGGTTGTAATCGAGTCAAGTCGAGCTGGTTTTTGGCTTGCTGAGCTTGACTTGACTCAAAAAACTCGAACTCGAGTTTGAGATTTTTGTTAAATCTTTGTTTGAACTCGACTCGATAAGTTAAAATCTCAACTTGAGTTCGAACTCGATCCTGAGCTCGAGATTTTTGTTAAATCTTTGTTTGAATTCAACTCGATAAGTTAAAATCTCAACTTGAACTCGAGATCGAGATTTTTGTTAAATTTTTGTTTGAACTCGACTCGATAAGTTAAAATCTCAACTTGAGCTCGTCCCACAAAAGAGTTTGAGTCGAGCCGAGCTCGAACTCGAGCTTGAATTTTTTTTTTTTTGGGAATAAGATTTAATAATTAATAAGTTAAATAAATAAATAAAAGAATTAATATTGAATTTATACAACTAACAAGTAGAACCTCTATTAAATTATAAAATTTTAAAAAATTTATAAATAATTAATATCTAACTAGTTAATATTTATCCAAAATAACAATATATTATATACCTACATATATTATTAATACATACACTTAATATGATAACATATATATATTTCATATATGGTTTCCACATACTAGTATATGAAATTATTAAATTTTATCGACTAATTATTATACAAATTATAAAATATATCTATGAAGTATATTTAATATATAGACATAAGTAATTAGAATACATATTATATATTTAATTATAAAAGTAGTATGCTTATATTATTAGCTAATACATATATACATGTATAGGTGTATGTATATATTTATCAATATATGAATGAGTTTTAATCGAGTCGAGCTAATGAGTTGACTCAAGCATAAACGAGCGAGCCTAAACGAGTCTTAACCGAGTCGAGTCGAGTTTTGTCGGATATGTGTCATTTACAAATCGAGCGAGTATCTGTTTTCATGAACGAGCTTTTTTTTTTACGAGTCGAGTTCGATTCGAATTTAACCGACTGAGTACCGAGCGGGCTATCGAACATACTGGTTCATTTCCAACCCTAAAAGCAATCCACCTTTCTCTCATCTCTCATTTTCATTTTCTAGACACGTGTCACTTCATGATTTGCTTGATCACGTTGTCGGGGGGAAGTAATTATCATTATCGTGTGTTCTGTTCTGGTCTGTTCCTCAAACGCAACTTTATTTAGATTGACCTCTTCCTTTCATTATTCCAAGGCCAGGCTGGATTTTAGTCTTTAGTCATCAATCGGTTAATAAATATTAGTGTTTGGTTTTGGAAGGAATATCACACAATATTTTGGATGAGGCTCAACAACACCTGACATAACCTACCAATATTTTATAATCTCGATAGATTATAATTAAGGGTGTTTATCTGGATTGGATTTTTTTTTCGGTCCAGTCCGGAAATCCAGAATCCGGGCGGTTTAGAAAAACCCGAATCCGGTTACGGATCCAGTTTTATAATCCGGTTATCCGTAACCGGATTATATACCCGGTTTAAAAAAAAATAATTTAAAAGTGCTATATATATTTTTTTAAAGTTATAAAGTTTTTTTTAAAAATAAAATATTACAAAACCCGGATTGAATCCGGTTATAACCCAGATCCGGTTTTATCCTAAAATAGAAACAAATAATCCGGATATCCGGATTGAATCTGGTTATCCGCCCGAATTGAGTCCGGATTCAATCCCGGCGGATAACCGCCCGGATTTGAAAATCTAGATCCGGTTTTGGCCGGATATTCGGATCCGGATTCGGATGCACACCCCTAATTATAATATTATATGGTTGTAAAATAGATTGGTGTTAGTATTTTGCCCAGCTATGACCGCTGAGCATGTCTATTAGTATAAATTTTATTCTTTTTATATTTTTAACATATTTAAATATTTTTAAAAAATAAATAAAATACATCGATACATTAAAAGTCATTTCCTTAACTCTTAAGTAAAGAAAAAAGTTTTTTAAAAAAATTAAATAAATAAATAGTCAAAATGAAGAGACAGACTCACGCGACATATTAGTATTTTCCTATAAAATATTGTTTTAGCAATAATATTTGGTTCTTATCCCATATAGATGCCATGAATATATATAAATATGATCAGCCGCCGAGATAATATGAATTGACCCCCCAACATTTTCTTTCAATATATAAATTTATTAAAGAAATTGACAAAATAATAAAGAACGTAAAATAAGTAAGCCCTACGTTCTTTATTATTTATCTAATATTGTCTAAAATAATTCTAGATGAAGTAATAAAATATTGAAACTGATGCCTCCGACAATGGGTATAGTGGTATTATGAAACAAATTGTTTTACTAAACTCGTTTGAGCAGATTGTTCGCCTCCATTCCAGAGCCTGGAATAATGCATAAATTAATTATAGTATTATCAAAAAAGAAATTTTATTTGTAGTACTATGTATTTATAAATTTCAAAGTGATTTATTAAATCAGAAATTTATATTATGTATTGATTACAAAAATGCTAAATATGTATTAAAAAAAGATATTGAGATTATTGCTTCAAAACATATTTTTCTCAACATTTTTTTGCCAGATTTTAAGTATTTTTTATTTTGATATTGAATACATTGAAGTTTCCCAAAATGCTATCCCTGATTTTCTTACTTGTGAATTTCTGCATAATCAATATACACATAAAAGATAAGCATGTTTCACATGTTACTGTCCCTAACAAGAAACTAGTGAAACTTGAGCCTGCTTTTCCACATGATATTTCTAATTGGTTTACTATCTTAGATAGTACAGCCAATGCTAAAACCAGTTTCTCCTCTACTTTAGCTACCCCACACCATCCTTATGTTACCGCTATTACTAAATCTCATCAACCTATTCAATCTTCCTATCCTGATAAAACCCTTACTTCAAGGACTGATTATGTCCAAAAACATTATTGCCACAACTTGTTTTATAATGAACCTAATCGTTCAATATATACTGATCCATCCAAGATCGCCTTTGGATATTTTCCACCTGGTTTCTATTGGATTCCTAAAAATACTTAGAAGAACCTTCAATATTATTCCTCTATTTTCACCCAAATCCAATCTATCCTAATTAAACCCATTTTTGAAAAAACTAATAAAATCAAATTGATCTACCATAATGTTTACATTTGAACTTGGTGTAAGGGGATTCTCCTCCTATTAAAAGCCCAGGAGGCAAGCCCATATAAGGAAAGTCCAGCTCGGCCGAATGGCCCCTCAACCTGCTAAGTTCGCCCAACCCAAAAGCTAAAGCTAATCCATGACCACAATCACGCGAGAACATCCAAAGGCAAAGATGGAAGGGACTCGTTGTCCTAGTACTCCCCTATGACATCTAGCACTCAAGAACCTGCTTAGGCAAGTGGGCGGAAAATATAGGTGACCATTTATCTTCTGATAGCAAGTATGAAGAGGTTTGACAATATGCACCCACAGGATAAAAAGGTCAGGAAGCCACACCGAATTAATGGCGCTAATCCTCGGACTCCATACCATATTAATTGTGCCACCCCAGGAGCCATACCTCATTAAAGGATTCTGAGTAAGTGAACAGTTGAATGGATATATATTCCCTGAGACAGGGTATTGGTTGTTCTCCTAAAAAACCTAATATAAAAGCCGATCCCTAGGTACAAAAAACTCTCTCTGATTCTCCTAATCTCTTGCACAAACTACTAAAGAGATACTAACTTAAGCATCAAAGACTCACCGGCCTCTACCAAGGCCCTCAACTCTTTGTGTTTTCTTTAGTCTGCAAGTGAAAGATTCAAGAGTCGAGTTGCTGGAACCCGGCTGAAAGATGTACGAAACATGACATTAACACTTGGTTATCCAAGAAAAATGGGGAACCCATCCCTATGTTGTAAAAAATATCCCTGATTCAGATATTTCCTACTGCTACTATGACTACATCAAAGCATGGTTCAAATTCACGCTATTCCAAAATACTGAGATGTTTCATTCATGGTTTATTAACTTCGCTAAAGGGTTCAATTCTCAATTCCCTTTGTGGTATCTGAGATGGTTGATACAATTTGGACCTATTTCAAAGATTTTTCCTGATAAACTCAATGTTGTTGTTAAATACTTCGTCACTATTTACAAGACTGACCAGCATGTATAGAAATTCCCTATTTCCCTCCCTCCACTTCTGCAAGAAATACAAACTTCTTTAGATCTTGAAGTGGAGTTATGCTAAGAAAAATGATATCCTTGCTCGCAATTGCTACGTCAAGTGGTGGGATAAAATTTCTCATACCAGGATGTGATTGATAATGTTACTCGAGGTTTTCCTCGCATCTCTCCAAAATTGAGAAGCATTAAGGATTTCCCTGCAAATTTTCCTATTTTTAAAACTTTGGTTCAAGAGCCTTGAATACCCCATTGCTCAAGTAAAATAACTGATATTTTAGAAAATCCTTAGGAGCTCCTGAACCTAATAAGACTTCTCTTCCCCTACTTCCTTGCTCTTCCTTTGTAATCCCATAGTTTTTCATGTATTATTGTTCATTTCAAATGAGAACTTCACCAGTTTCAAATCTATTTTATAATAAATAAATAAATAATTACAATTTCATAATTTATTTAAATTCCTCAATTGTTTTTTTTTTATATTTTTATAAATTAAATACTTTTCTGAATATTGTTTTCTCTCATCTTTAGTCTTTTGCCAAAAGTTGTCCTTATTTTAATAATTTTTCGTTCCACAAAGAAACTTTTCAATTAATGAGAAATTTTTTTATTTAGATGTTGACTGTTAATATATGTTCCAGATTCAATAGAAAAAGATTGAAAATCCAATATTTAATTGTGAAAAATGCTCATCCACATAATAATAATAATAATAATAGTAATAATAATAATAGGATGCCGCCATGTGACCATTATTAATATATTAATAGTTATTTTCTTAATCAGTAAGTAAAAAAAATTAAATACATGAACTGTCAAACTGAAAAGATAAAGTTGTATTATTCTAATAATAATATTGGAATTCTATCTAATATTAGAAGTTATAACATGGAGTTTATCCCTGCACTTAGCCAGAATTTTACTTACTTTTATATAAATGTTTCCCACATTAGATAAATTTCTACTTATCCAAGGGCTTTATTTATGTAAAATTATGTGATAATTTATGAACGGTAATTATACGGTATATTTTTTAGGAAAAAAAATTATATAGATATAGAGTGTGCAAGTCTTATGTACTTATTTTTTTAAAAAAATATATATATGATGAGATTCACGTTAAAAAAAAAATCTACTTTTTCACTATGGATCGACCTATCTAACAATAAATAGTCAAGATTTAAATAGATAATGTCATGATGATACCTAATTTATTGACTGGATATGTATAGTTCCTCATGTTAAAAAATAAACGAATGTCTACTATAAGAGAAATGATGATAAAAGTAAATCTATATATCATTATAAAATACGTAAACGTTGCATAATTGTAAAATTATTACGTAATAATTGTATAATTTTTAATTACAAATATCTTTTCTCGCAAGAGAAATGTTCATATTCATTCTATTTTACATCATATCAAATTACACATATTAATACGGAACAGTTTAAGTGATTGTCTATTTAAGTAATAAAAGTTTAAAATTATTTAAAATATATCACGTGAATATAGATAATTGAAGATAATAAAATTTAAAATGAATAGTAGACTATTTCTATTATAAATATTTAGAGTTTTTTTACTTTTATTTTTACATTTTATAAATCGAGACTTGTTTTCAACATGACACGTAAACTTTTAACACTCCTTTAGAAAATTAATTAAGGATAGGATTGCCGTGAGGCATACACATGCCACATGTCTGTTTTCGATTGACTGATGCATATCTTCCAGTATGCCATGTCAGCCACTAAAAATTGGCAGGTGACGGGTTACTGTCGTACGACAATCTCCAAGAGATTGTCAAAACCTAGGTCTTCATAAAGAAATATAAAAATATAATTACTGATTTTATAGTTAACTCAAAATCTTAAAATAAAAATATTTTATTCATAAAAAAATTATATAAAAATAAATTTATAAATTAATATAATTTAATATGATATTTTAAATTATAAAATTATTTTTATTATAAATTTAATTTAATATATCTCATAAAATCATATCTATTTATAAATTTATTTTTATATAATTTATTTGTATCGGTAAGATATCTCGTAATAAAAAAAAACTATATTTATCTTTTCTGAACTCCCACGACTGCCTCCAACTCCTTTCTTGAATATTAGAACGTGGGCAAGAGCGATTCATGGAGTGACGGAAGCGCATACCTCAGCTAGATATAGATGGTTTTGAATGAAAGGGAGTCAAAAGTGGCTAAGAGCCACGATTTAATAATCTGTGAATTACGGTTATATATAATAAGATATCACATTGTCACAGCGATCGCTTTCTGCTCTGGTAGCCATGATTTTCTATTCCTTGTAGAACTATATTTTCTCCTTCCTTAGAGGTGGTTGAAAAGTTTTATTATGTATAAGTAAAATCGCGTATTAATCTATATATTAATACTGATTTTTTTATATTTAAAATTTAAATTAGTATTATTTTTAATAAAATCAACTCTTTGACTAATCACATTATATTGATGCACATATTAATATAAAGTTATGCTTACAATTAAATTTTTTCTTAATTAAATGCCCATTTTTATATTCTTTTTCTTCCCATTAGACTCCTTCCAACTTTATGTAGACTTTATAATCTTATAATATTTATGGTTCAAGTAGATTTTTGTGTGATCGGATCCTTAAAGAACTCCTCTAGCAAGATAAGAAAATAGTTACGTCACGTCGGGCCGGAAGGATCGGGAACACACTAATATTTAAACTAGTCCTTTTATTTATTTATTTAAATCTCTAGAGAGATTCAAGAGGGAGTGAGAGTTCCCCAATTAATCGTCTTCTTTCTTATAGAGTGGCCTTTTGATAGGATTTTTCATAAGAAAAAATATAGTTGCAAGCATAATTGTGTACTAATCTGTGCATTAATGTGATGTGATTGGTCAAAAAGTAGATTTTATTAAAAACGGTGTTAATTTAAATTTTAAATATGAATAAATCAGTATTGGTACACAGATTAGTGCTCAACTGTGTTTGTATATAGCAAAACTCTTTTCATAAATGGAGTTCATAGATATTTGTCATGTGTCAAGACTTTGAGACTGACAGCTAGAGAACTGCATTAAGTGGTTGTTTTCTAAAAGTGAGACAAGGGATGTTTGGAGAAAAAGATACAATAAGAACTTTGTAATTAATAGTATGATTTTTTGTAAATGATAGTGAGATAATATGAATTAAATATTTATTGAATTTTAGGAAATGAGAAAGAAAAAATTAAATAAAAAATATTATAAAGTTAAAATATTTTTTTAATATAATTTTTTTATAATTATTTTTTTTAACTTTTTATATCTTCTTTTCCAAAAACATATAAAACGTATTAATTTAAATCATTTTATTAATATTTATAAATTATTTTATTATTATTAACAGTGAAAGGCTAATTTGGTGCTTCCAGTCCAATGGAAAATGCTCTCTGTCACACGGCCCATACTGGAGAACTCAAGCCCAATAAGGATTGACAAGCAACCATGCATGCAAGAATATGAATTTCATGCATGTACATAGATATTTCGACTACTCAAAGATATTTTAAATTGATAAATATTATACAAGATAGACATCACATGAGTGTTATCTCATTATAGTACTGATCTAATTCGACGAGAAACCTTTTATATATACCAGGTAATTCTAAAGACAATCTAAATCTGAATTTCTTGATTACNATTTTCGGCCTTGAAGAAAACAAAATAAAATTAAGTAAAAGAAACGTTGATAGATAAGGTCGGGAGTGAATGGTGGAAGGAGGGAATGAAAGGGAGGAGGAGGAGGAAGCCTAGGCGTCCTCCCAAATCAAATCTGGATCCCTTGGTGTCTTGAGAGAGAGAGAGAGAGAGAGAGAGAGCTTATTTCATAGTTTAATACTTAGGAAATGTTATTATGCCTCCTCATTTATACAATTTACTATGTCTTTTTAATGTGGTAATGTGGTGCCACTTGGCTTATTGAAAAAATTAAAAAAAATAATTTAAAGTATAAATATAAAAGAGTAGAAGGAATCTAAAATTTTTATATTTTCATTTTGCATTTTTGGGAAACATTTTGTTTTGAATATATATTTTTTAAATATTTTTTAGAAATTTGAACAAGTCACGTGGTGCCACGTCAAGAGACAAAATGAATGATATAAATTAAGGACATACCTTAATACGAAAGCAACAATTGCAAGACTAGAGAATTCTAAGTAGTAGGCAATTTTCAATAATTTGAAAGTAGGCATGAATTCTTGAATGGGATTTAGTCTATTTATTTATTTTAATTATTGAGGATGAAAATATAAAAATTTTAGATTCCTTCTACTCTTTTATATTTATACTTTAAATTATTTTTTTTAATTTTTTCAATAAGCCAAGTGGCACCACATTACCACATTAAAAAGACATAGTAAATTGTATAAATGAGGAGGCATAATAACATTTCCTAAGTATTAAACTATGAAATAAGCTCTCTCTCTCTCTCTCTCTCTCTCTCAAGACACCAAGGGATCCAGATTTGATTTGGGAGGACGCCTAGGCTTCCTCCTCCTCCTCCCTTTCATTCCCTCCTTCCACCATTCACTCCCGACCTTATCTATCAACGTTTCTTTTACTTAATTTTATTTTGTTTTCTTCAAGGCCGAAAATGACATATTTACAGTTTTCCTGCAACTCCCGAGAGACAGGTGGAGCACAAATAGATTCACAAGTCAAAATTTTTCAGA
Source organism: Carya cathayensis (assembly GCA_011037825.1). Lineage (NCBI taxonomy): Eukaryota > Viridiplantae > Streptophyta > Magnoliopsida > Fagales > Juglandaceae > Carya > Carya cathayensis. The sequence goes on along the minus strand of QGSO01000352.1, from coordinate 730,897 downwards.
GGAAAGTGGTGGTTTTGCGAAAATCACCACAAGTGGTTCTCACGCGCTACCCACATCTACGCGTAGTCTTCACACACCACCTATTCTGGCAACTCTTCTCAACATACGCACCAGATCATCGAACTCGCCACCACAAGATCTTTCAAATTTGACCATTGTGGCTAAAAAGAGACAAATGTGTTGTCTTCATTGGCTTTCACAAATTCTAAAGTTTACTGGAGATGGTCCAAACTGTAACAGTCTTTTTTCGCATCTATCTTACTGTTGTCATTTTTTGTTAATTTAAATAAAAAAGAGTTCGTCTCTCAAATGTTTGTCAATAGAGGTTATATTTTCTTTGAATGGTGAATTTGAGTCTTTGTTTAGACAAAGAGTATTGTCTCTTGAACGTTTGTCTGTAGAGAGTATCAAACATAATGAAAACTAGACCAGCCACAAAAGGAAATAGTATACTAGTAAAGCTCAAAATACATTATTTTGATTTATGATGTCATATTTGATATGGGAACATCTCATAATGTATATGATTATAGATGTAAATTTTTATTACTTCATTTCACACAATATTTATCATATTTAGCATATAAATATTAAATAATAATATTTTAACTTAAAAATGAGAGATGTTATACTTACCGATAAATGCTTACCGAACGGGTACCGAAAAGGCTAAGTCGTTTTTCTATTTTTTTTCTTTATTTTATTTACACATTTTTTTAATCATTTTAAATATTTTTAAAAAATAATAAAATTTAGAAAATTATTAAAATATATTTTCTTAATCATTAGGTAGGAAACAAAAATAAAAACACAATTGGGTAAAAGTTTTCGGTAGAAAACTTCGTTGAGAATAGTATTTCTTCTTAAAAATAAAAATGTTAGGAACTCAAAGATAACAACGACTATCAGCCGTCAACTTGCTGGTCTATCATTCTCATGGATTATGATATTCAACGACAAATTAAGCTCCATTTACTTTAGCTGGAAACGGAACAGAACAAAGGAAAGGGGAAGGAAAAGGTGAGGTAGATACTACTGTTTATGTGAGGGTCTTGTACCAATCAAACCCATTTAATTGACCATAATTATTTAATTTAATAATTTTATCTTTAAAATTATGTTAGATATAGTTATAAGTTATACGAGAACTTTACACTCATTTTGAAAAAAAATAAAATTTATTATTAAAAAAATTAATTTTTTAATATGAATTTTATATTTATTCAATTTCTTTAAAATAGAATATATACTTATCCGACTATAAATATTATTTTTAAATCTATATATATAATAAAGAAAAATAATATCTATACTTATATTTTTATTTACATAATAATACGTACAATGTGTCAACTATTAATATATTAAATATTATAAAATTTAAAATTTTTAAAAAAAAACTAATAAAATGAATATCGACCCAATATCTCAATTTTCTCTTCCTTCGCTCAATTACCTATAAAGCAATCCACCATTCTCTCGTTTTCATTTTCCAGACACGTGTCACATCATGATTTGCTTGATTACCTTGTCGGGGGGAAGTAGTTATCATTTTCGTGTGTTTTGTTCTGGTCTGTTCCTTAAACGCAACTTTATTTAGATTGACCTCTTCCTTTCATTATTCCAAGGCCAGGCTGGATTTTAGTCTTTAGTCATCAATCGGTTAATAAATATAGTGTTTGGTTGGAAGGAAAATCATACAATATTTTGGATGAGGCTCAACAACACCTGAATGACCTACCAATATTTTATAATCTTGATCGATTATAATAAGATATGGTTGTAAAATAGAATGGTGTTAGTGTTTCGCTAAGTTATGACCGCTGAACATGTCTATTAGTATAAATTTTACTATTTTTATATTTTTTAATATATTTAAATATTTTTAAAAAATAAATAAAATATATCAATATATTAAAAGTTACTTCCTTAATTCTTAAGTAAAGAAAAAGTTTTTTTAAAAAATTAAATAAATAAATTGTTAAAATGAAGAGACAAACTCACATGACATATTAGTATTTTCTTATAAAATATTGTTTTAGCAATAATATTTGGTTCTTGTCCCATATAGATGCCATGAACATATATAATGATCAGCCGCCGAGATAATATGAATTGACCCCGCAACATTTTCTCTCAATATATAAATTTATTAAAGAAATTGACAAAATAATAAAGAACGTAAAATAAGAAAGCCCTACGTTCTTTATTATTTATCTAATATTGTCTAAAATATTTCTAGATGAAGTAATAAAATATTGAAACTGATGCCTCCGACATTGGCTATAGTGGTATTATGAAACAAATTGTTTTACCAGACTCGTTTAAGCAAATTATTCGCTTCCATTCCAGAGTTTAGAATAATGCATAAATTAACTATAGTACTATCAAAAAAGAAATTTTATTTGTAGTATTATGTACTTATAAATTTCAAAGTGATTTATTAAATCAGAAATTTATATTATGTATTGATTGCAAAAATGCTAAATATGTATTAAAAAAAGATATTGAGAATATTGCTTCAAAACATATTTTTCTCCACATTTTTTTGCCAGATTTCAAGTTATTTTAAGTGCTTTTTATTTTGATATTGAATACATTGAAGGTTCCCAAAATGCTATTCCTGATTTTCTTACTTGTAAATTTTTGCATAATCAGGACAAGCATAAAAGATAATCACGTTTCACATGTTACTGTCCCTAACAAGAAACTAGTGAAACTTGAGCCTGCTTTTCCACTTGATATTTCTAACTGGTTTACTACCTTAGATAGTACAGCCAATGCTAAAACCAGTTTCTCCTTTACTTTAGCTACCCCACACCATCCTTATGCTAACACTATTGCTAAATCTCATCAACCTATTCAATTTTCCTATCCTAATAAAATCCCTACTTCAAGGACTGATTATGTCCAAAAACATTATTGCCAAAACTTGTTTTAGAATGAACCTAATCGTTCAATATATATTGATCCATCCAAGATCGCCTTTGGATATTTTCCACCTGGTTTCTATTGGATTCTTGAAAATACTTAGAAGAACATTCAATATTATTCCTCCATTTTCACCCAAACCCAATCTATCCTAATTAAATCCATTTTTGAAAAAACTAATAAAATCAAATTGATCTACCATAATGTTTACATCTGAACTTGGTGTAAGGGGATTCTCCCCCTATTAAAAGCCCAAGAGGCAAGCCCATATAAGGAAAGTCCAGCCTGGCTGAATGGCCCCTCGGCCTGCTAAGGTCGCCCGACCCAAAAGTTAAAGCTAATCCATGACCACAATCACGCGAAGAACACCCAAAGGCAAATATGGAAGGGACTCGTTGTCCTAGTACTCCCCTATGACATCTAGCACTCAAGAACTTGCTTAGGCAGGTGGGCGGGAAATATGGGAAACCATTTATCTTCTGACAGAAAGTATGAAGAGGTTTGACAATGTGCACCCATAGGATAAAGAGGTCAAGAAGTCACACTGCATTAATGGCGCTAATCCTTGGACTCCATGCCGCATTAATTGTACCACCCCAGGAGCCACACCTACATGCATACATATAACTTTACGTCATTCTCTATCTAGTACATAAGCAACTATACTAAAAATAGAACTATGCTTCACTTAGAACACTCTCCATCCATCCTTTGGCTTTTACGTGCCATTTACAATGCTAAAATATTTAGGGTCTTATTCCTTAAAGAACCTCTATGAATCTATGATTCACCTTAGGGTTAAGACATTGAGACTTTCGCCTTATTCTTCTATCAACCACATGTCGATGCATGATTCAGATTGACTAAGTCGCATCCTAATCCTAGACAACTTACCCATTACTATTTTCATGTATCCTAGCCCATACTCAATTCTCAATCCTCATTCCCATTCATACAGGCCTTGGGTATTTAATTCAGGTCCTTCATTTCGGGATCTACAAAACGATCTAACGGTGAGTTTAAATACTGATTTAAAAATGCCTAAGCAATTTATTTAAATTAAAACACTGAAAGGAATTAAGATAGAATATTATTTTATAATCTCATTAGTTGTTTAAAGAGAATAAAACCATTTAAATTAATTCAGAGTTTTCAACATAAATTTAAATTTCGTAATATTTTCAAATGACGAAGATATTTTAATTTAAATAATTTCTCACAATTATAATATTTTTGGAGCTCTTCAAAAATATTATAATTGTGTTATTTAAAAATAAGTTTAGTCCAATAACACTCAAAACATCACATATAAATATTTCCAGCATATTTAAAATATCTGTAAGCTTTAAAATATCAAACTTGCATTAAAATCCGCCTAGTATCTTTTAAAACATGCCATTGAGGCTCGATGTGGCGTGTAAAACGAGAATTGTAATTAAAGAAAAAAGAATGAGCGGGTTATTACACTAAGTGCCCTTAGATTAAGTTTACGATTTTGAGCATTAAATATTTTATTTATTAAGAATAGTTAGATTATTAAGACCATGACAATTAGCATCATTGATTGTTAAGCTTGGAGGATTAGTGGAGAAAGCCCATCAGTAATCTTTGTAAGGCCCTTAGAACTTTAGAGTGTGAATGGGCCAAGCTTTTGAAAACTTGGACCAAGCCTCTTAAGGAGTGCAAGTCTTGGTAGGTTAAAGGTTGGCCCAAGTTTGAGGTAGAATGCCTTTTGGGCCCAACTTAGTGTAAATTTGCCACATGGCTCAATTAGGTCAAAGTGAGTTTTTCAAGCTCGTCTTTGTGAATCTTGAGGCCTCTCATAATCCCTCAAAGTCTGGAAATAAAGGTCTCCCATCAACCCACACTCAAAGCCCATAAAACTATCACTCACACTCATGGCCCTTTTAATCCCAACAAGGCCCAAAGCCTTGCTTTGATTCTCTTCACTCTTCAAATTGAAGCCCAATGCACCATACCATGGGTTTTCTCAAGCCCATATCATATCCTAAGTAATTCTTTGAACCCAAATTTAGTTTTGAAAATTGGTTAAGATCATTAATCAACTTATCCATGATTAGTGATTTTTAAATCTTTATAGCTTTTTGATCTCAAACTTTCTTGTTCCATTATTTAAATACATCATTCTTAGATCATATTAGGAGCCTAGATAATCCTCCACACATGTCATTAAGGGAAATAACATAGCAAACCGCAAACTACACCAATCGGCACACATGTGTGCCCTTTGTGTGTAATGGATTGTTTTGCCCTTAAGTCTAATCTTTTTGTGCCTTATTCGCAAGGGTACTATGGTCCTTAAACACCTCATGAGATCCCTTTAAACCCAGACCAAGCCTTGGATGATTTTAGTTTCAAGAACCAAACCTAAACACCAAAATTGAATTGCACATTGGGTGTTAGTTGGATGAAAACCAAGTTGGTTGAGTTTCAACATCCTTTTTGCCCTTGGCTGAGCCACCAACCCATGCCACCTCCTTCACCACCCAATCCTCAAGAGGTTCTTATGGTTATCATGAGCTTTGGACTCATTTTTCCCATCCAAGAAAACAAAAACCGAAATCTGCCCAAGGAAAACCACCCATTGAAACCATCTACTCATGCATGATGTTTATCTGTTGTTCTTTCCTTTTATTCTGCACCACAACCAGACCAGATTCTGTAGGTTCCATGTAGCACTTGACTTGATGAAGTCATGGTGATTTTAGGAACTATTCCCCTTGCACAAGATGACACAAGCATATGAAGGCAATCTGAAATTTTTGCACCTTACACCACTGCCCATAGCACCCAATCCCAAGGGTTTAGCCCAACGTCTCCTCCCCTTTGGCAGCTTATAAAAAGCCCATTCACCCCCACATTTCCTCCACATCTCAACTCCAGCTCCTCTTAAGCAATTGAATGCCATCTTCCCCTTAGTTCTTGAGAGAAATCGAAAGTGTGTGTGAGCTTAAGTGTTATTGAAGTTCTTGGTGTTCTTGTATTGGAAGCTTAAGTGGGCCACAAAATTTGTGAGCCATCTACCTTTTATTTCTAAGTGCAGCATATATTTTATTGGACGGCGAGTCCTATCTGGCATTGTCGACTAGTTTTCCCGCGCTATTGGCCCCCACTTTGGTTAGCATATTTCGGGGCCGAGCTCCTTAAGCAATATCAAGGCCATTTGAGGGATGAGGCTTAGGCCAGGATGGGCCTCGGATGTTCTACCCCAGCCTTAACTATGGGCCGGCAGGGAAATTCTTCTTCCAATTTGTAACAAGAAGATAAAAAGTACAATATAAAAAAGTGAAATTAATTAGACGTGCACAACGTAAGATTTACGTGGTTAGATAATGTATTTAGGTCCATAGAACTATAGGAAATTTACTTTAATTAATAATCACAGATATAGTGTGGCGATCATAAAAAGATTCCATACAATATATAGTAAACCTTAAGTAACAGGTCAAATTCAGATATTTTTGGTAAATACTGGCCGGACATGCGTGTTCGCCTACTTTCCTTTTCAGCAGTGACACATGCATGGACCGCGGGATGGATTCAGGCTCCTGTACACAAATGCTGAGTGGATCTCTCCATTCAACTTGGAAAGTCCACTTTCAAGGCCCCAAGCTGGATTTGGTTCTCATTCACGTAGGTTCACCAAACCCAGTGGTCTTGATCTTGGTGATGACTCGGCGTGTCTTTTCCCTTGGGTTTTTGCCGTGTCTGTTGAGATTTTGCCGTTGTACTTTTTGCTACTGTTTAGCCTCTGCTACTGAGACACTCTTGCAGTACCATCAACCGTGCATGCATGGTACAACCTCTTGACTCTGGCTATTAGTACCATTATTCTCTAGTAAAGAGGGAAAAATAGAACGATAAAAATATAAAATCATTTTTTTATTATTATTATAATACTTGGTGTTTGTTAAGTAATTTAAGAAGATAAAATATTTGATTTGTATAGAGATATTATAAAAATAAAACTCTTAAATTGGTGCTTGATAGGATACATTAAATTTTTAAGTTTATTTTTTTATAAAGTACGTAGATTTAAATCTTATGAACATAAAACTTCTTATTTAAGAAAGTTTGGGTAAGAGCCATAAAACAGAATGCTAATAATCTTCATTCACGCACACTTCGTGGAGGAAGTTTCTTGGAAAAATATTATTAGAGTAATGATAGGTACAAGTTTCAAATAGACAGTCTCACACAAATCTTTTGTAAAAAAGTGAATCTCAATAATAAAGAATATAATTTCTTTTATATTTTTTTAATATGAGATCCACTTTTTTACAAAGACTTAGACGGGACTTATCTATTTAAAGTTTGTATAAATCATTTAACATATTATTATGGATCTTGTGCTTTAAGTACCTAAAAATATGCCAAGACATGATCTAATATTTGTGGTAATTGATTTATTTTTCAAGATGACACATCTTCATATCATTTTTTAAATAATTTTCATCTCATCCATCTCATTCACTTCCTAAACATTATTTAAATACAAATACTTTCAAACTAATCCAAACTTTCAAACAAAAAATAATTCAAATTTTTTGAAATATCAAAATAAAAATTATATTATAACAATATTTTAACTTTATAATATTTTTTATTCAACTTTTTTATCTCATTTTTCAAAATTCAATAAATACTTAATTCAAACTATTTCAATACTATTCAGTAATTATTTTATTACTATTCGTAAAATTATCAATCCATTTCATTCTCTAAATATACTAAGGATTTATTTTTGAAAGGAAATTACTAGACCCATGCTAGCTCTTCCAAAATGAATTAAATTCGATCGAGATCATGTGAAGTTTGAAGAAGATGCCAAGGAAAAAAGAATTTAGAATTACGATAAAACTAAAATATTATTCAATTACTTTCCACTGGACAAACTAAATTGATCATTACCTTATTGATCTCCTCGAGTTAGTGAGCTTGTGCAGCATATTCAGTGCATGCATTTATGATAGTGAAGTGATACGGATATTTATAATTTTACTTATTATTATATAAATAATATTCATTTTGTTAGTATTTTTAATTCAAATTATCGTGATTTTTAATATATTAATAATTTATACGTAGAGAAGTGAATTTTTTTAAAATATATTTAACATTTTTCTTCGTGATATATATTTATTGGAGAAGTTTGGTAGAGAATCTAATATTGGCCCAACCCAAATCACAGCCTAAAGGCCCACAACTATCTGATACTCTTGAATAATAGATATTTGAATAAATCGATTAGTCCTCCTGATTAATAGGGTCGATGAACCAAGATATGGCGATCAGATCATTCTAATTATTTATAGATAAACCTCATGGCTAGATATCACGTAAAGGCAATCTAATCACAGTCTTAATCCAATGAACCTCAACGCATATATATAGGTAATAGAAAACTCTAAAATTACTTCTAATGATATACTTGAGACATTATACTATATAATTACAGACTTAAGCATCGGAGTGATTGTAGGCATTTAGTGTAATTCATATTTGACTTGTAAGTTGACGATTACGTTCGATAGTGGGACACGTCCTTTATATTTAATACTGTAAATATATACTTACTTTTTTATTTTTACAATAGAAGACATTACTTTATTTTATTGATTGCCATGACTTGCAAAAATATACTTACTTGGCCCAGCATTCATCCAAATATGTTCAATTTTGATCATTTTTTGTATGTTAAAAGATGCTCGAGTGCCATATTGGACTGCACTGTATGCAGATATTAAAGAAGAACAGTCATAAGTAAAGTTTCCAACAGGTGGGTCAAAGCTGAAACAAATGATTGCAGATATTGTACCAACTCGTTTAATCGGCGTGGTGGTATCGATATCATTAAAAAAATGTTTGTTTATAAGAATAATTATTTTTAATAATTAATTATTATTTTTGTAAATATTGATGATGATTAATAATTTTTTTAAAATTAATCGAAATTTTATTATGAAATAATCCCAATTATAAAAAAAAAAGAGAGAAAAAAGTTAAAAAGTGCGTGAGCTTAGCTAAGCATGCGTTGGCTTTAGGGTAAAAGCATGCAGACTGCAGGCGGCAATCGGCATCCAATGCATTACGGTTTGCGTCCACACTTTCTCATTGCGTCCAATCCAATGCCTGAGTACATTCATGATAACGTTAGATCGTACGTCTTCGGATCTTCCAACGCCCTATGTTCACAAAAAGGATAAAAAAGATTAAAAAGGAAGTAATATTTAGGTGTCGTTTGTTTATTTAAATTTAAATTATTTTATCTTATCATTATAATTTTTTTAAATTATAAAATAAAATATAATAAATTTTTTAAATTTTAAAACAAAATTAATATTAAAAAATTATATTATAATAATATTTTAATCAACTTTTAACAAAATATCTCATCTTTACTGTATAACCAAACAATGCCTAGATGCTAATTTATGGAAGAAAAATAAATAACATTAAAATTTATTGATTGATGTAGAAATTATGTACCAAACACAATTGTTCTCGGAATTTTTTAGAATAATTTACTATTATTTATAACTTATTTATTATTATTTATAAACTATTTCACTACTAAACATTAAGAGTATGTCATGTCATCTGTAAATAAGAGTGAGAATAGCTTGTGAATAGTAAATAAATAGTTTAAAAATATCTTAAAACAGTTACGTTTCTAAGTAGGCTTTTAGATTTCAACCGATATTCTCTCACTTTTTTAGAGCTATAAAGAGAGGCGAATATGGTACTTTTACCAATGAGTAATCTTTCTACTTTCTATAGAATTAAAAAAAAAAAAAAAAGAGATAGATCAAGTGGTAGATCTGATAGACACAAATGATGCTTTGGAGATAAAATATTGAAGATAAGATGAATGTACGTCTTTAATATATGATAATGAAACTGTAAGCTGTTTGGCAATTTTTAATTATAAAAAATGATAATAGAAATTTTAGAGTTCTTCTATGTAACTTAATCAAAGAATATGAGTTTCAATACATGATTCATTATCTTTTTCTTCTTTATTTTATATTCCTTCCACTTAACATGACTACACTTACTATAATGGAGTTCTCGTTATAAGAAAAATGATTATATATTTTGTAACGAATTATTTACAACGAGAATGACTATTTACGATAAAACAGACTTATTTTAACAGTAAATAATCATTTTTATAAAAAATAGTTAGTTACAATTAAACAGTTTTATTGTATCTTTGATTTACAAAAAGAAGAAGACATTAGAAAGCATATTTATGAACTATTATTATGAGTTGGGATATGAGGGAAACATCTGGAGACAAAAGCTCATGAAAGATAAAACAAAGGGTCATTAATTATTTGAGAACAAGATCATTAGTCATTTGGGAACATCTCAAATATTAATTATGGTTTATTTTCTGACCCAAAAGAAAGATTCTCTCATTTTTTTTAAGGCAAAAAGCAACAAAGAAATTCTACTTAAAAAGGAGATAATACACATCATTCATTTTGTCTTCCTTTGTTATCTAATTGCGTAGCTGTTCTGTTGGGAAAGAAATCTTAAAATGCAACAGCAATTATTAGGAAAATCCACTCAGATCCCTATTGTATTCCACCAAAATGCTTTTCATAATTGCGTAATATGTAGATAAAAATTTTATGTGCAGTCATTTTTATATATTCTATTAATATGATTAGCTGCGTAACTTTTTTTAATATAAAATAACTACTTTCACTAATCAAATTAATAAAGTGTTAGAATGGATATTTAGAGTCTCGAAGGAATAAGCCCATATACTAAATTAATGGCTCAAATCTAAGATGTCAAGGGCTGAACTACGAGCTCAAGGATTGGTCTTATTAGTATGCGTTATAGATAATGAAAATAAATGACACCTCTGACTAATCAGGAAGGTGATAACACTACTTTACACAGAGAGTCATCAAAATAAATTTTGAAAATCAGTTATTATCACCCTCGTTAAGCTCCTAACACACACACACACACACACATATATATATATATATATATTATAATTCAAATTCCATTCATTAAAATAATTTCTTCCTTGACAATCTTAAAATTGCTTACTCTCACATTATTATTTACACTATTAATTGTTCGAATTAGTAATATATGACATGACCAATAAATTTAAAAATAAATAATAAAATTATTCAAATTCAAATCAACCCAACTTGAATCCGAATTGATTTGGTTCTTCCTTTCTCACAATGTCTATATATAGAGCATACTGTCAAGCAAAGAGTCTCAATAACTTTTGATTATATTTTAAAAATATTTTATTGATTTTTTGAAAAATATTTGGTAATTAAACAAATAATCATAATTTGATTGAAGTAGATCAATTAGAAAATATATTTATTACAATTAAGAAGAGTAATAAAAAGTAAAACTTGTTCGTTATATAAAAATTAATTTTTTAATAATAAATATATTTTAAAAAAATATGAATTATGCTAGACAGGCACCAGCAATGACGATAAGGCGTGGTGCTACTTAGCACAATTTTTTTTAATATATTTAATATTTTCAAAAAATAAAAAAATATAATAATATATTAAAAATTACTTATTTTATTATTAAATAAAAAATAGATAAATATATAAGTCATTAAAACGAAGAAATAAATTCAAATGATATAGTAATATTTTTAAAAAATATATATATACAATAATAAAAGTTGGCGGTCAAAAACAGGAGATTTGCACGCGAGACGCAGCATGTACTAAAAGGGAACATTTGATTTTCATCCACACGCTCCTCATCATCACGCGCGTGAGTTCGTTTCCCGACCTTCCCTCGGACAAAATGGGGAGTCCTCCTGTCCGGACCCAACTCCCAAATGATGATTCATCGAACCGCACAGCAACCCTTCCTAATTACCTAGTCTCGAGACTTACGTTCACGAACCCAATCTTCACCGTCCGAACATTGGGGTCCCATGTACCAACGGTTGAGATGTAAATGTTCAAACTTTCATGGTTTTCGGCCAGTGTCTCTGTTCTACTAAAGTGTGCAGACCCCACGCTCTGATTCGCAACTGACACTTCTTCCGACACACTGAAAAGCATTGAAATAATTAATGCGAACGTAGAAAACGAAGGAACGGGAAGAAAAATATAGAAGTCTCCATTATTACTTCTCGTACTCAATCTCTTTTAGACACATAGAGATACACACTTGTAAGCTGGAAGAGTGGAGTTGCGATAGAGCTAAAGCCAAAATTTAAAGCTTTTTTGATAGAGAATATAAACCCCGCATTAGGCAAGCAGCAGAGCTGCAGAGGGACAGAGAGTTTTTGGTCTTTGGTGCTGGGAAGTGGAAGAATGGAGGAGAGGCCGGAAATGGAGTTGATATCGATTCCGGCGACGCCGAGAGCGTCGACGCCGGAGACACAGACCCCGTCGGGTCAGAGGTCGCCAAGGCAGCTGGGGAAGGAAGGGAAGTCGTCGTCGGCGTGGACTCCGACTTCGTTTATATCTCCTCGGTTTCTGAGCCCGATAGGGACGCCGATGAAGAGGGTTCTGATCAACATGAAGGGTTATTTGGAAGAGGTCGGACATCTCACGAAGCTCAACCCTCAGGACGCATGGCTTCCTATCACTGAGTCTCGCAATGGGAATGCTCACTATGCTGCGTTTCACAACCTCAATGCCGGAGTCGGCTTCCAGGCCCTGGTTTTGCCGGTGGCCTTTTCTTTTCTCGGCTGGTATAATCATATATACATACATACATACATATATATATTCGTCACCTTTTCTATGCTCTTACTTTTATAGTTGTTCTCATTTATAGTTAGATAGTGGGTTTAGCGAGGTTGGGTAGTAGCTCTTGTAGCACTGCCATTGCAAGGACCTTTCTGAACTCTGATGTGCCTGCCTGCTCGGGCATATGTCTGACTCGAGTATGCAATTATGAATTCTCAGTTCTTGTTAAGGATTTTTTTTTCTTTTCTTTCATACTTTTGCTCTTAATTAACAACTCTCATGTTATTTCTCTATCTTCTGATTCATGCAATTAATTTCAAAAGAGGAACTCCTTTTGGTTTCTTACATGTTCTGAATTTTTCCCAAACATTGTGTTTGTGCCGTATATACAAGTGTCTTTGCAGTTGTACCATTGATTTCCTTTTACTTGAATATTTCTCTCTTTATCTGCATTCCACATGCTTGGTAGTCACAAGAATTTGACTAAAGGTACATGGTAAGTTTCTTTTTTCTTTGTTTTTAAGAAAAGTTCTTGATATATGTGGTTTAATAAAAGAAGAATGAAACATCCTTGAGGCAAGTCATTCGGGGTCCTTTTTCTTTTGCTTTTTGAGTAATTTATTCTAGAGAAAAAAAGCCACCTCTCGTACTGGGGCCAGTCATAATTCTGTTAAGACTTTTTGAGATTATGACAGAAAGCCCTCTATACTTTGATCAGTCCTTGTTTTACATCTGCTTCTATTAAAGGCCTCCGTTTGCCACCGTTGTTATCCTACCTCATTATTATAATTTTTTTAAATTTTTATATAAAATAAAATAAATAATTTAATTTTTTAAATTCTAAAATAAAAATAATATTATAAAAATATATTTTAATAATATTTTATTCAATTTTAACTTTCATCTTCGTCTCATTGCAAAAACAAACTAAGCTAATGATATTCATGTTAAATCAACAAAATAGTAACAGGAACGCTTTGCTTAGGCATACTGTGCAACCTTGGGTACTATGCTCTTTCTCCTTGTGTTTCTTCAAAATCGGTTGATCTTTCCTTAGCAAACTGTTCCCTCACTGTATCACGTGGAAAATAGGGAATAAGGATAAAAATTAAGCTCAATATGACATATGTTTCCTTCAATTGCCTTGGGTATGGTGAAAACCCAGGTTTCTTATTATACACAATCTTTGTGGGTTAGGTGTTCGATTTGGTGCTGTTTGGACGGATAATTGAGATGGATTGAGATGAAAGTTAAATAAAATATTGTTAGAATATTATTTTTTAATATTATTATTATTTTAAGATTTGAAAAAGTTGAATTGTTTATTATATTTTGTGTGAAAATTTGATAAAGTTATAATGATAAGATGAGATAAAATATTTCTTGTATCCAAACGGGTTGCAGATTGGTGATTGTGGAGAATATAAGAAATTTGACTATGTATTTTAAATTTTTACTACTGGTAAACATGCAAAAGCTTTCCATCCTATGTCAATGACTCTTGAATTCGTCATAGATATTCACACAAGCATCAAAGATATGAAGACCTGAACAACATAAGTGATCCACATTTGAATACTCCTGGATAATTAAACAGAAAAATTAAGCTCGTGTTAGTGGTCCTTGAATCCCTGTGAGAAGCTTCTTGAAAGGCCTTATGAAATTGGACTGGTGGATGTCGTTTTTTCAGGAAGCAGAGTGCAGGATGCTAACATCCATGGCTTTTGGTGTGAGAAGCCATGGCTCCCATGAATGGCATTGTTTACTTCACGTATTCATAACATTCAGTGGTCTGTGGTTATATGTCTCTAGCTTAAATCTTTCACAGATTTCAATATCACATCAATGCCACACTGCGCTTCTGCAAACAACATGATATTGTTACTGGAAACTATGCCTTTTCTTGTTGTTTCTTTTTCTATTTTTATATGATTATGGACCCCTTTTACATTGGTGAGGCAAATCTTGGTTAGAACCTTTACTAATTTATTCTTATTCATAAGTCTTTCAGTACTGGGTAAGGGCTTCCCAAGTGAAATACCATTTGGGGAAAAAATGCTTGCTGTCATATGTCATAAGTGCTCTGTTGAAATTTTATGACCATTACACCAATGAATATATGTTGGTTGATATGTTTTTCATTCTTTACTTTTCTATAGGAGCTGGGGAATACTTTCTTTAACCATAGCCTATTGTTGGCAACTCTATACTTTGTGGATTCTAGTTCAGCTACATGAGGCGGTTCCAGGAAAGCGGTACAACAGATATGTTGAGCTTGCAGAAGCAGCATTTGGTGAGAATGAATTCCTGTTTATTATAAACAACTTACGAATTGATAATTACACAAACAGATACATGGCTGTAAGAACTTGTTATACAGGGCTGATTAGTTGTATTTATTCCTGATCTGCCCCAATAATATTTGACCATTCCATTATTGACAATATTCAGATGAGTATATTTGGTATTTTCACATTTTGAATGGTGGCCAAGGGTGGCCGCTTGTATGATAAGTGGTCAAGTTGGATACTGTTAGACTAAAAGATGTTGGTCATCCCATCTTTTGCTCTTTGCTTTCTAAAATTTAGTATTTTCAACAATTTATGTAGTCCTGGTGTTGGTTAACTATCCTAGGTGTCTAATATTAATGTGCTTTACTGATCATCATGGAGTACATGGGTACCAATGTTGGACGACAAGTACAGGGGAAACTAAAAAATTATGGAGAGTAGATGATAACTTCACTGACTATCTTGGAGTTGATCAAATAAATTAATAATTTAGAATTATTAATTTATTTGAAAACATGATCTTGCTACATTTCCAAATGCAGTTAAATATTAGTAGTGAATATGAGAACGGTGACTGGAGTACAAGAGGTTTACCAATTCTTTTGATGCAAGCAATCTGCTGAAGATACTTTTCTTTTGCAGGTGAAAGATTGGGTGTCTGGCTTGCTCTCTTCCCCACTGTTTATTTATCAGCGGGAACTGCGACAGCTTTGATTCTTATAGGAGGGGAGACCATGAAACTATTTTTCCAGATAGTTTGCGGGCCCCTCTGTTCATCGAATCCCCTTACAACGGTAGAGTGGTATCTGGTGTTCACTTCTCTATGCATTGTTCTATCTCAGCTCCCAAACCTCAATTCAATTGCTGGACTTTCACTCATAGGGGCTGTGACAGCCATCACTTACTCCACCATGGTGTGGGTCCTCTCCGTTAGCCAACAAAGGCCACCGCCGATATCTTATGAACCCCTTTCAATGCCATCCTTCACTGCTTCTGCCTTTTCAGTGATGAATGCACTTGGAATTATTGCTTTTGCTTTCAGAGGACACAATTTAGTGTTGGAAATTCAGGTATGCACTCTGCAAGGGCTAAAGAGATAAAATTTACTCTTAGTCTAGCAGCAACATCCAAAAATATAATTACTTGAGTTTGCGCAACGTGAGAATCTAATGGAGTTCATTGGCTTGTTTCAGGCAACTATGCCATCTACATTTAAGCACCCAGCTCATGTCCCTATGTGGAGAGGAGCCAAAGTTGCTTATTTCTTTATTGCCATGTGTTTGTTCCCTGTTGCCATTGGAGGCTTTTGGGCTTATGGAAACCTTGTAAGTATTCTAATTGCACTACACTCGGATGCTTAAATGCCTTCTTGATACTTAAATTGCACTACTCTTGATGCTCATCAATTGATAAAATCATGATGATTTACAAGCATCAGAAGCAAACTTTCTTCACAACTATGCATACAAAAAGGTGAATTTCAAATTTCAGTCAGTCTAAAAGAAGATTCCAGAGTGTCACCGGATTTTGCAGGGAATAATTTCATACTGTTTAAAATAATGGTCAAAATACTGCATTAAATTTGGGACTTCAGGAGAAGTGATGGTTTTTCATGGTATAAAACACCAACTTTTTTTTTTTTACTTCTAAAAAAAAAATAGTTGGTGGTTTTTGAATTCGAATCTTTTCTTTACACTTTACCTTCAATGTAAAGTAAACATTTTGCATGTTGATCCCTACTAATTAAGGGAGAAGTGCCTGTGCTTACATTTGAAAAGGGGTGTTAAAATGATTAAATTTAACATTTTCCCGTCAAGTTTAAGCATTCAGGAATCAGGATAAATGGCAGTATAGCATGGGTGAGGACTTTAACGAAACAATACATGCTGGAGGAAATAGCTTTTAGCCAATTCTGTAAATTCAAGATAGATGCTCTTATTCTTTCTTTTATTTAAAGCAGAGAAGAACCTGATTTTGGAAGGTGAGTTCACTTGCATTTGAATGCTCTCATATGGTTAGTCATAAGGATTGGGTCCTTCTTGTGACCAGTGATGAAAATGATAAATCATCATAACACAGGATTTCCTTCCTGTGTGTACTTATAGTCATATTGATATTAATTTATGCAAAAACCTCATTTGATTTCTTACAACATTTTCATAAAGATGTCATTACATCATGCAGACATGTTGCTTGGATAGTTGGATTAATACTCTTTTTCTTGTTGCAGATGCCTTCAGGAGGGATTCTTAATGCCCTGTATGCCTTTCATAGTCATGACATTCCGAGAGGACTTCTTGCGATTGCATTTCTGCTAGTCGTGTTCAACTGTTTGAGCAGTTTCCAGATATACTCCATGCCTGTTTTTGACAGTTTTGAAGCCAGCTACACCAGCCGAACCAACCGCCCCTGCTCGATCTGGGTCAGATCCGGTTTTCGTGTGTTTTACGGGTTTGTAAACTTCTTCATAGGAGTGGCACTCCCTTTTCTCTCCAGTCTTGCTGGTCTGTTAGGAGGACTCACTCTTCCAGTCACATTTGCTTATCCATGCTTCATGTGGGTTCTCATAAAAAAGCCTACTAAATACAGCTTCAACTGGTACTTCAATTGGATCCTAGGTTGGCTAGGAATTGCTTTCAGCTTGGCCTTTTCCATTGGAGGTATCTGGAGCATTGTGAACAGTGGACTTAAGTTGAAATTCTTCAAACCCAGTTGAAAATGTACAAAAAGAAAGTGAACAAAGGATGGGTGAGTTCTGCAGAACTGATGTTGGAATTATATTTTATTATGTTATTTGGCATACAACTAGTGTCATGAAAGAACATCTTTCCTAGTACTTCATAGGATTAACCGCTGTCATGTTTGAATTCATTTTGAAGCCTCGAATTTCTATGTTGTAATATTAGTAGTCTTCATGCATAATTCTGTTCCTCCCTCAGCTGCCTTGCCCGGATTCTATCTGGTGTTGAGATAATGAAATGGATCACAGTATGTTGGATTTGCTATTAAGATATGTGCAGCATTAAAATTGCGTTTTGATAATGAGGTGATAGCATTAAAATTGCTATCAGATAATCTGTGAGTAGCAATAAAAAATATCAAATAATAGTATAAAATAATAAAATGTAAATAAAAAGTAATAATAAAATAATAAATAATAATGAAATATTTCACCACTAAAACCAGCCTGACTTTCAAATTAAAAAAAAAAAAGAAAAGAAAAAAAAAAAAAAAAAGGTGCTTATGTTATTTCACATCGAACCCCACTCAGTCCATAGGTGGGATTGGAATGCGTAATTTTTGTCGTCTAAAGGTAGGTTTCCTATTGGTAAGCACTTTGGATTAAACAAAAAAGTGGACAAATTAGTCACAATTCGTTGTCACTGTCCTTGCTTCGACTACCATAGAAAAATTGCATTTATAAAGCAGTGTGAATGTAAACCTTGAACTGTTGGTACGATATAATTTAATTTAAAAAATAAATTTTAAAATTTAAATTTTATAAATTAAATTTTATTATTTTAAATGATGTAAATGATATATTCATACATTGATTTAAGAATATAATAATTTTTTTAATAAATTTTTTAAATGTTCTATGTAATTTTATATAATAATATTATATACAGTCGTAAATTATATAAATATTTTTTTTTAAAAAGTAGATATTATAAACATATAATATAAATATCGTTTATCTTCACCAACATTGTTTGTCCTAACCTATCTGCGGTGTTCAGTGTCAGGCGTCCAAAAGGTTCCTTTCCGGACACAGGTTCAACAGCTAAGAGAGCGTGTTAGAAAAAGGTTGGACCTAAGAGATCAGCATGTTATAAAAAGTGAGAAGTTAACAAAGCTCAAATGTCACCCACAATTGGTCGTACTAGGTGTCTCAAAAGCCTTTTTGTCATCATTCTAAGATATAGAATAGGATTTGGTAGGTACAAAATATATATATATATATATATATATATATATATATATATATATATATAAGGAGAAATAATTTAGCTAACAAAATTAAATACAAATAAAATTATAAATCAATAAAATTTGATATGATATATTAAAGTATAAAATTAATTTGATTATAAATTAAATTTAACGTATCATATAAAATTATGTCTATTTATAAATTTATTTTTATTAGATCTTATATATAAAGGAGGGCCTCGTAGCAATTAAAGCCTCAAGTTATTGTCCAAATTTGAGGATCTCAGATAGAAGAGAGATAGATATAGAGTAGACTATACAATTTAAATTCAAACAACTTGAGGGTTGTTCATGTGAGTTTCTTGATTAATATTAAATGCTCAATAAATGGTATATAATTTAACTAAATTCTTGTATCGCTCCACGAATAAAATATTAATTAGATAAATTTTTACCACATGAGAAATAATATTTATAATCTTGAGATATGCAATTCACGCGCATTCATGTTTTAAAAAATGGGTAAATTTGTAACACATAAAAAATTATTGTTTAATAATTTACTCCACTATTTTCTAAAAAGAGTATACCAGCCTTGTATACTCTTTTGAAAAAAGTGAGTTCATGCAAATTTTGTGTATTCATTTTGAAAAGAAATAGAGTCCGTATTAGCAAGATATTTTTTATTTTTTTATTTTTTATTTTAAAATATCTAGCAATATTATGGATGCATGTGAAGAACAGAATAGATGGAGTTTGTTGTGAATGTAAATTTGGAGTGATGATGGAATATGGATGGCTTGGTGGAAAAGGCAGGAATTAGCATTTAGCTGCATGCGCTTTTGGTGGCTTCAGTGAATGCAGCAGCATGAGCGTGTGTTTGGTGGTGAGGGGTCCTCATATTTGTTGAAGGAAAATGGGACCCATAGCACTCCATTAAAGACTTTTTTTTTAGGTAGAAAATACACAGTACATCAAGTACAACTATGTAATAAATAAAATAATAAAATATTCTCAAAAATATCAAAATATCAGCAAGATATTTTTTTATTTATCTTTTTTTTATTTAAATAAAATAAGGTAAATGGGTGCAATTAAATATTGCATTGTTGACAATCTCCACATATAGTGGGGGACTAAGGTTTTGGTTCAAAGAGAGTAAGATTAAAATAAAGAATTAAACATAATTTATTTAAAATATTAAAGAAATAAATTAACAATTCAAAGCAATTTTTATTTTCATTTAAAATATATGAATATATTGTGTAATTTATTTCTCTTGCCTTGTATTAATTTATTCAACTTTCCTCAATATTTTTGTAATTTAGAGCATCAAAACATGTATAATTTAGGATACTAGTAGGCTGATTTAGATAGAGATGAGATGTGATGATTTTACATAAAAATTAAATAAAATATTATTATAATATTACTTTTTAAATTTATTATTATTTTGAGATTTAAAAATATTGAATTGTTTATTATATTTTGTATTAAAATTTTTAAAAAATTGTAATATGACGAAATAAAATGAGATGTAACGCTTGTTAAATTCCAACTGAACAACTTAGATTGGCCTTTCATTAATAGAAGCAGCTAATGTTGTTCATGAAGGCTGACCTTCTAAAAATCAACCTATAAAAAATTCCTCAAAGAATCTCTTTTGGATGTTTTTTGAAGCGTGGGTTTGGTGGGGGACATCAACGTGCACATTCCACAGCATGCACTGCTGCTCATACATTACATTAATTGCAGATAGATTTAAACTCTGCAAAATTAAATAAAGTCACTCATTTTGATTAAGTATTTTTCTAAAAAGATGAAAAAAAGAAGAAGAAGCCAACACGTCAATTCTTTTAATTTTTAAAAGAAACATATTTAATTTATTATAAAATAAATCCAATATTTCAAAGTTAAACTAATTAGCAATGCTACTTACTGTTCTCCAATGCAGTTTAAGTAATTTTATTTTTAAAATTATAAAAATATCCTATTTAAAATGATATTTTTTCTTATTTGATAAAGAGCTTATATATATATACTAGGTGGGAGTAACGTGCAAAGCACGTTTGTCTAATTTTATGAAATGATTATTTGTAAAAAATAATATATATTTTATAAAAATTATTGATGTCACTTAATAATTTAAGGCATATTGGAGAAGATAAAAAAATTAGTTCAAAATATCATATAATCCAATACATGTTTATAACATCCATAATTTTAACAAAGATGTATACAAAAAATTTAATAAAAGTCTAACACAAATAGTAGTTCAAGATATGTGTCGTTTGATGTTTGTATTATAATTCATCAATTTATGTCATCCTGTAGACGATCAATAGAGACAACATTGAAATTCTTATTTTGCTGTTGGTTGAGTTAATCAGGGACAACATAAAATTAAAACATAATTTTTTTTATAAAATTTGGTATAATATTTTCTATATATAGCATAATCCTAAAATATATTTTGAAATTGTTGGCCGAATTTACTCTTTCTTGATTAGCTAAAGGATCACGGCTTTTGTCACGTGCCTATCATAGCAAGCCCACTTGTGGAATATGACTTAACGAAAGCTACATACTACTATCATGAGGAGAAAAAATATTTTGATTAAACACATTTATATTATATATTATATGATATTTTTAAATTTGGAATACTCAATAATCTGAATTAATGAAACGTATAATACACGTATTTTACACTTAGAGATTCACGACTTATGCACCTAATACACGTGTATATATTAAGGAGAAAGAGAAAAATATAATAACTAATATTTAATTACTTATTATTATATAAACTATTAAGTATTGTAATTATTGTGATTAATAAATCATATAATAATATTGAATGCTATCTCTCTTAACATTTATGTCTTCATTTTATATGCCAATTACATTTACACCTATTTAAACAAACGGTGTTAACTTTAATAGAAAAACAAGAAAAATCATTAAAATAAAATTTTTCGTTTCATACACAATTTTTATATATAGAAGATATGCAGTTACTTATAAAATTTTTCTAAATCATACCAACTTGTAAATTCTCTTTAATTTGTAGCATATCTCTGCCACCCTCATACTTCATTCTTTGGGGAAATAAAATGAGGAAGCTGCTTAAGTTGGCACCAAGTAACATGCGTGCATAGTAATTACATAATTAGAAGAACAGCAGGAATCATCATGTTGTCCTACGGTCGGTGGTTTGTCAGCCACCATCACCATTCTCAAGATGACAAACCAACAGTGTTTCAAAGCAGACTTGACCACACTTCACCCTTTTTATAGAAACTTCCCTCCATTATTCCCAACATATTTTGGTGCCATTTGGTGTAACTATGTGATCCCAAAGAAAAAGAAATCATAGATATGCTCCAATTGATTGCTCTTTCCTTGTATAAATCGGTACTGGGTAGCATGCAGTTCAGCAGTTCAGCTCGCTTCTGTGAATATCTGGTAGTAGCTAGACAGCCAGGATTCATGTTTGGTTTTGCTTTTTCAACCATTGAAATGAAGAAATAATGCATCTTGGGAAGAACAGTGTCAAAATTTGTGGAATTTGCTACAAAACGTTTATTTTGCAGATGGTTCTGCACACTGATCGATCCCATTGTTCCATATGGTTTTGAATTGAATTATGAGGTTAATGATGTTGGAAACTCGAGCTTTTCATTGTTCAACACGATGCAATTTTGCCAACAAGAAAAAAACAAAATAGTGACAAGAATTAGAACAAGAATTTGAGGCATCCAAAGAATTAGTTGCCTTTTTCAAAGTAGATAACTGTAGTATAAAACTCCTGAAATGGATGTTCTTCTCATTTTTTTCTTCCATCCATTTGTCCAAGAAAAACCAAAAGATTTACAGTACAGAATTAAAGCATGAAAAAACAAAAAGAAACCCTACCTAATGATGGAGGACCCAGATCAGGAACCACACTATCCATTCATCAGGTAAAGGCTAAAGCTTTCAACCTACTCGTTTGCTATGAAACCTATAACAGTCTACGACTCTATACCCCACCAAACACTGACCCACAAAAGAAGCCAACTTTGACCCAATTTTGGAAGGAAGAATGATACCAATTCCCCAGTATTTCGAAAAGAAATCAAACCCACCAAAATCCAAAGCCAGAAACCAACAGATAATAACGTAAAAAGCATTTCCTGGTCATGGTAAATGCACTATTTCTCTAGAAATTGGCCGGGGGTTGAAATGGCAAGGTCCGGAGAAGCGAATGAATCCCCGCCATCATTCAATCCGCCTTCATCCATGCCGGTCATCTGCCACGTGTTGTACCCTGCAGAAGCCACCGATGCTCCATTGACACTCCCACCGCCAAAGTCACCGACTTCGGGAAATGCCCAAGACCCTCCTCCGGCCAGCCCGAACCCCATCTCATCGAACCCGGACATGGACCCCAAACCATACCCACCCGACCCCATGAACCCCGGACCCTGAGAGTTCAGCAAGAAATTGAAGCTCCCAACGTACCCGCCACCCACCTCGACGTTATCATTCAGGCTGACATCATGCGAGACCATCTCGGGCAAAACCGAAATGGGGTTCGCGGGCACGGCCTCGCTGGTCACGGTGGATGAAGACGAAGAGGAGGAAGAAGAAGTACTAGTGGTAGAGCGAGAGCGCTTGGTGATGCTCTTGCGGGTGCCACCACCGACGGGTACGTTGCGAAGGGTGCCGCCCTGGGTCCAGTAGCGGCGGCAGGACTTGCAGAAGTGGCGGGGCTGGGAGAGGTTGTAGTTGTTGTAGTAGCAGAACTTGGTGGAGGTGGAACCGCAGCGAGGGCAAGGTAGCGGTTGGGTCTGCGGTGGTGGAGGGTGAGGGAAGCTCTGCTGGACCCTTACGGGTTTGTGCTCGGCTGTGTCGGATGGCATTTCTGGGCCTTTAGTGTTAGGATTTCCTGGGGAAGAAGGAGACAGAAGTGGGTGACGTTGGAAGATTCAAGAGGGAGACAGAACAAGAAAAGAGAGGGGGAGGAGATGTCTTGGGAGTAGTGAGTGGGGATTTATAGTATTATAGCCACTGTGAGAGAGTGAGAGAGAGAGAGTTGTGAGCGAAGACTTGAAACGTGAAGGCCGGGATCGATTTGAGTTCCGGAGCTGAGAGAGCAAGAGATTGGGAAAAATGGATAGTGGGGTTATGAGTTGAGTGGTTAGATTTTCATTTTTTGTACAGTGCTGTCTGTGTAATTATGTATGTTGTTTTCACATTTTGTTGTAGGCTCATTACTTGTTTAATGGAAGTCTTCAACGGTAGGGGCACCAAGTCATGACAGCTACTTTTAAGTTTATAACACGTGTACAATTGTTTACAAATAAAAACATACTAAAAGAGATTGAAAAAAAAAAAAAAATACTTAATACGGGCCTTGCGGCTCAATGGAGGTCGATGGGAGGTAGATCTTCCCTGTGGTCATGCAAAGGAGCGTTTTGGTATTTATAGCTCAATTCTTGATTGCAAGACATGGATGGATTGTGCAATCCCTTTTGCAATCACAAGAGGAGAGAATGAGGGAGATTTGAGTAGTATTCAAATCTTTAGTTTTGTACAATGGTTGCATACCCAACATCTATCCATCCATGAAAAACTCAATGTGACAATTCTTTACTTTACATTACCCTTTTACTTTATTTTACTATATAAAATGTAATATATTTATGATTATCAAATGATATTTTATTAGATGATTTTTTATCTTATAATAATAATAAATATATCATATCTTATTATAAAATATAATATATAATATTACTCCTATGACAACTATTTATTTTCATTCTATTATATAAAATGTAAAAGGATTCGTCACAACCCACAATGAGTTAAGGAGGAGAGATTTTTTTTTTTTTTCATTCCTTCGTTCGCCTGTATATGCCTTTTTCTGCCTTCACCCTGTGAACCTATCCTCTCGCTCGATCGTCCCATCCGCAATTGCCTTCAAAAGGGGGTTGTTGAATCCCTGACGTCGTAGCTTCTTGCCATGGAGGAAATACATAATTTTCATACATTGTTAGTCAAAGTTCAAGGTTTCAAACTCAAATGGCTAGCTTCTGGGTTAAACAGTTCTCATACTGTCATACATGTCTTTTCGTTAGTATATATAAGATATTTTTAATTTTAAAATATGTAAATTTTGCATATTTAAAAAAAAATTAAATATAAAATTTACATAAATTTTATTTTTAAATTATATATCTCACTTTAAAAAAAAAAAAAAAGAACACATGAGATTTACGTATTCTAAGATTATAAGATTATATTCCACTTCGATACAAAAATATGGTAGATTTAGGATGACTTTAGAGGAGACCTTAATTATAATATTAATTAATCTTTTTTAAAGTGGTTCAAATATGATTAGACTATTTTTTAAGTCCTTGGATGACATTATTACACGGATCCTAGAAGAGACAAGAACATTTGACATAATTTGACTCTATTTTCATCATAACTTCTAAGGTTTTGTGTAATCATGTTATATATGCATACTGCTGGAAAAGATTAGATAATTGTAATCCATACAAATGATGTTTATTTAAAAGGAAATGAGAATGTGTGAGATTACATCCTCTAAGGCTGTGTTTGGCAAGATTATCCCTTTTCTCATCGTTTATTATTTCATCGTCTTATGATGTGGTATTATATGAGAGGTTCAGAAGTAAAATATAATAAATAATTTCTAATTATCTAATATCATATTATAAGATGTTGAGAAAAATAATAAAAAGATGAATAATATTACTATTTTTTATTATTATTATATATATATAACATATGAGATTATCTGAAAATATATTGAAAAGAATATTACTATATTTATAAAAAAAAATTATAAAAAAATAATTTTACAAACTGTTATAGTTTTATTTAACTTATTAAATTTATTTTATAATAAAAATAATTTTATAATATAATAAATAGTTTATAAAATTATTTTTATATAATTTCTTTTTTATAGTCGGAATATTTTCCTATTGAATATGTACACAAACACTGCAGCTTGAGCATGAACTGTGTAGTATGTGCCTACCAAACACAGATATGTAGTTTGAGTTGGGAATCTGAAGAGAGAGAGAGAGAGAGTCTGAAATGGAGGGTTGAATTTGGATAGAAGAGGAAAGAGTGACAGCATGATTGGATGTTGGGCAGCGTGGGGAGGGAGCAATAATTGGATTTGCCTGCTGTTTTTGTGGCTTGAGTGGCCAACACACACGCACACCTCCCATCCATCTCTCTCTCTCTCTGCGCATCAAAGATTCCTCTCTCCCTCCCTCACTGACATGCCTCCGCCGGATTTCTCGGCAGCCGTGATCTCTGCTCCTTTGATTGAGCTTCCTTTGGTCAATATTAGCAATGAGATAGATGTAAAATATTTGAATTTTAGTAAAATAATTTTTAAATATTAATCTAATTATTTAAAATAAAACATTTTATTAAATTTTAAGAAATAAAAAATTATAAGAAATCATCGAAGAACAACACATGCATGCACTCATGCATGCAGCGGTTCCATCATCACCATCCATGCATCCATTGGTTTAAGGACCCATATATCCCATCTCCTATTGTGGTTGGCCCGTCAGAGTTGTGCAGCTCATGCACCTCCTGATTTGACCTGACAGACATGTCAGTAGCCAGGTTCAGAACCAAGACCTATATGGTCTGAAAGTTTGACCACCTCAAACACGTGGCCGCCTAAAACCATGTCCTACTTTGAATGGGATCGCTGCTGACCAAGGCTCGTAGAAGTCTCCCTCCCTCAGGTTCTGATCTTCTAAGATTATTGTCATTTTCAGTGTAATCAAACTTTGAATGACACTGTGACATCCATACTGTTTAGGTGTTGATTTGAGGGTCTGTCTTGGGACCGGGTGCAAAGGATCCAACTGCCCATTTCTGACAGAAGAATTTTGGTAATAAATGAGGTTATTCTCTACATCGATAGTCTAAATTCTTAGTGCTTTTCAACTCTCAAATAATTGCATCAGAATTAAAAATTACAGAGATTTTTGATTGAAAAAATCTTTCTTTCATATCTTCGTCCACTACATATTTTATATATAATTTTTTTATTTTTTTATTAAATTTATAGTGTATAGATAAGATAATTAATAAAAGAATTTAATTAATTTAAAAAAATTAAAAAAAATTTAAAAATTAAAATAAATATAATATATGAGATGATGAATAACAAAATCTTTTTAGATTGGAAAAGTCTGAATGCAGGCACGGGCGGACGAATTGCGGACGAATTGCTGACATGGATTAATAAGTGAAACGGGGCGTTTTATTGTAAGCGGGAAAAGCAAAAGCAAATATTTGGGAAACATGCCATCTGACAGATAGATTTGACAGATTAAAGTGAAAGTCACTCTTCGTGACCATTTTCCCTCCCCCCGTTCACATTTCCTTCCCCCTTTCCTTTCGTTCAGCTTTTCCCCTTCCCCCGTATGAAACTCTTCTCATCTATCAATCTCTCCTCTCCCCCGTATGATGTTGTAACTTCGCAGCTTAATCTTGACTGAAAACCAGTTGTATTTCTTCTACTGGTTGGCATAGATTTGTAGAGATTGCGAAAATCCTAAATCGAGATTGAAAGGTCTTCCCTTCTCTCTCTCTCTCTCTCTCTCTCTCTCTCTCTCTCTCTCTCTCCTGCTTTTAGTTATTTTATCTAATGATATATTGCTGTTTTTTGTTTTCAATATCATCGATGTTGTTCCTGACTCTACGACGTAGATCCAAGTTTGGAAACCCTAAATCGAGCCTAACAGGTCTGTCTCTCTCTCAATGGTGCTTTTGGTTATTTGATCCATATTTTAATAAGATGAATAAAGTAGAAGCAAATAATCTGTATTCAGAATTTTTTTTAGGGTTTCTGTTTGAAAATGTATAATTTTGGTTTCACACCGAACATTTTTTTGCTAGGGTTTCTGTTCAGAAATTAATACCTTTTCATTTTTGTACGAGGATTGGGTTATGTATAGTGTTTTAATGTTGACACATAGAAAGCATTAAGTCATAATGATGTCCTGTTTGGCTGCCGAGAAAGTGGAAGGAATAGGTTCGAAAATTTGAACTTATTTTATTTGTAAAAATAGAGTTGATTTGTGTGTTTAGATTAATTTGTTGAAGAGGTTTGAACTGAAGGTCTCCTAAACTGAAACCATCAAAATCTAACAAGCCATTTATCAAGTTAGTTGATCATATTATAATATAAATCAAACCTTAAAACAAAATTTGGTTTTAACTTTGTAGTGTATGGTATATAATATGAGAATGATGAATAGAATTTTTTATAACTTGTGCCTTCATATGATAAATATTTATTTATATTGACTGGATTTGAATGATGGACATCTTTGAAAGAAAAAGAATATGCCCTATTAAAGACTGGTTTTGAATGATGGACATCTTTGAAAGAAAAAGAATATGCCACTGTTAAATTTGTATTTACTGGATTTTGGAAACCCTAGTGTTGATGGGGCCAATGGTCCTATTCTTAGCTTACCCATCTTGCTCTCTAGAAGTATTTTTCTTATCTCAAAATAAACTCAGCCATGTTAAGGTATTAAGTGCAAATGCAATATTTCAGAAAAAGGCTTGGCTTAAATATCCAAGCATAAAACACTACTGACCATAATTTATATATCCAGATGATCTGTCTGGTCTCTAAATTCTACTTGATGAATAGTGTAAATAGTACTAAGGTATACATGTAAGGTCAATATAACACAGAGTTATTTGTCAATTTACACTACATAAACATTTAGCTCGAATTTCTGCTTGTGTAGTTTCAACTTGTGCAGTTTTGTTCATTAATTGGGCTGGGTCTGTCATTTATGGATAAGAAATTAATCCTTGTGTTTCTGGCTGTGTTCATGACATTAAGGCTCTTATTGCCCTAACACCTAACACCTGACACTAATATGATTTATCTGTTTTCCCCAAACACTCCCCTAACGGTAACTAAGTTGCTCTACCTCTCTTCTTAGCATGAAATACTTCCACACCTGAGCATAACTAAAAATGAGAAAAACTTCCTTTTCATAGCAAGAGTATACTCCATTGCCTATTTTGGGAAAATGTTGTCTGGAGAAAAAGGTATCGAGTGAAGATTCTTCTTCATTACTTGTTACTCATACTTTGAGAAACAATACAATGTGCACTTGTGGGGCACCCGCCTCGCTTAGAACATCGAATACGCCAAGAAATCCAGGTCGATCATTCTTTGGGTGTTCAAAGTACAATTCTCAGGTAAAAAAAAAGTTGGAGTCAGAAGCACTTGCTCTGTTTGGGTTTGAGTCAAAATTCCTAGTTAATTTACTATGCCTTTTGTTGGTTTGTTTATACAGGGGTTACCACACTGCAACTATTTCAAATGGGCAGATAGTGATAGCGGCCATGAAAGAGAAAAAGAGCTAGTTAAAATAGAAATTAACTCCTTAAGGAATGAGGAAGAACTTCAGAAAACTAAGGCAGAGTTTTAGTTTCAACAAATAGCCAAAGAGTTGCGAAAGAGAGAGGAAGAGGTTCGAAGAAGAGAGGAAGAGGTTCGAAGTTGGATAGAAGAGATTCGAAATTGGATGGAAGAGGTTCGAAAAAGAGATGGCGAAATTGTCAAGAGGGACTTGGGAGTTGGCTGTCAATGTAGAAATATAAAGCTCTATCTTATAATTTGTATAGTACTTTATTTGTACTTCTCACGATCACAGTGAATACTCACTGATTGTTAAACATTTTGTATAAAGCTTGAACTTGTGAATTTGTGCTTTAATTTAGTAGTTATGGAAATGTGTAAGAAACTCTTAGAACAAGTAGGCAACTGACAGATCATGAACATGAAACTGCTGATTGTGTTTTTTTCTAATTTAGTTTGTCTATTTGGAAAGTATGATAGTGTTGTGAAGATAGTGTAGTGGGAAAATTCAAGTGCTGTAAGGGCTATGTGGTACTGTCAGGTACCCAAATATTATAATATAAATCAAACCATGTGAAACCGAGATGTGCTTATTTTGCTGAATTTGTATTGCTGAAATGTGCTTAGTTTGCTGAATCTGTATTTGAGCTGAAACATTTTGTGGTACTGAATCTGATTTTGCATTTATCTAGATTGCTGAATCATTTATCTGATTTTGCTATGTAAAGTTGGGATTGGTCATATCTGGATTTGGATTGCATTTATCTGGATTGCAAGAGAAGNCTTGCTCTCTAGAAGTATTTTTCTTATCTCAAAATAAACTCAGCCATGTTAAGGTATTAAGTGCAAATGCAATATTTCAGAAAAAGGCTTCGCTTAAATATCCAAGCATAAAACACTACTGACCATAATTTATATATCCAGATGATCTGTCTGGTCGCTAAATTCTACTTGATGAATAGTGTAAATAGTACTAAGGTATACATGTAAGGTCAATATAACACAGAGTTATTTGTCAATTTACACTACATAAACATTTAGCTCGAATTTCTGCTTGTGTAGTTTCAACTTGTGCAGTTTTGTTCATTGATTGGGCTGGGTCTGTCATTTATGGATAAGAAATTAATCCTTGTGTTTCTGGCTGTGTTCATGACATTAAGGCTCTTATTGCCCTAACACCTAACACCTGACACTAATATGATTTATATGTTTTCCCCAAACACTCCCCTAACGGTAACTAAGTTGCTCTACCTCTCTTCTTAGCATGAAATACTTCCACACCTGAGCATAACTAAAAATGAGAAAAACTTCCTTTTCATAGCAAGAGTATACTCCATTGCCTATTTTGGGAAAATGTTGTCTGGAGAAAAGGTATCGAGTGAAGATTCTTCTTCATCACTTGTTACTCATACTTTGAGAAACAATCCAATGTGCACTTATGGGGCACCCGCCTCGCTTAGAACATCGAATACGCCAAGAAATCCAGGTCGATCATTCTTTGTGTGTTCAAAGTACAATTCTCAGGTAAAAAAAAATTGGAGTCAGAAGCACTTGCTCTGTTTGGGTTTGAGTCAAAATTCCTAGTTAATTTACTATGCCTTTTGTTGGTTTGTTTATACAGGGGTTACCACACTGCAACTATTTCAAATTGGCAGATAGTGATAGCGGCCATGAAAGAGAAAAAGAGCTAGTTAAAATAGAAATTAACTCCTTAAGGAATGAGGAAGAACTTCAGAAAACTAAGGCAGAGTTTCAGTTTCAACAAATAGCCAAAGAGTTGCGAAAGAGAGAGAAAGAGGTTCAAAGAAGAGAGGAAGAGGTTTGAAATTGGATGGAAGAGATTCGAAATTGGATGGAAGAGGTTCGAAAAAGAGATGGCGAAATTGTCAAGAGGGACTTGGGAGTTGGCTGTCAATGTAGAAATATAAAGCTCTATCTTATAATTTGTATAGTACTTTATTTGTACTTCTCACGATCACAATGAATACTCACTGATTGTTAAACATTTTGTATAAAGCTTGAACTTGTGAATTTGTGCTTTAATTTAGTAGTTATGGAAATGTGTAAGAAACTCTTAGAACAAGTAGGCAATTGACAGATCATTCTGATGAAACTGCTGATTGTGTTTTTGTCTAATTTAGTTTGTCTATTTGGAAAGTATGATAGTGTTGTGAAGATAGTGTAGTGGGAAAATTCAGGTGCTGTAAGGGCTATGTGGTACTGTCAGGTACCCAAATATTATAATATAAATCAAACCATGTGAAGCCGAGATGTGCTTATTTTGCTGAATTTGTATTGCTGAAATGTGCTTAGTTTGCTGAATCTGTATTTGAGCTGAAACATTTTGTGGTACTGAATCTGATTTTTCATTTATCTGGATTGCTGAATCATTTATCTGATTTTGCTATGTAAAGTTGGGATTGGTCATATCTGGATCTGGATTGCATTTATTTGGATTGCTGAAACATTTATCTGATTTTGCTATGTAAAGTTGGAATATTAGTAGAAGAAAAACCTAAATGATGTCACTGGTTTTTTTGTGATCCCCAAATTTGCATTATAGAAAGCCTCAATCGTACCAATATCTTCCCAATAACCATCATACAAGTAAGCTTGCACCTATAGAGGCAAAGAAGCAAGACACAATTAATCCTCTGGGAGTTGCGATTCCGTAGAAGTCAAAGCAAAAAGTGGAGAAAAAATATTCAGATTGAAAAACCATCAGCAAGCGATGATGCATCAATTTGTTAGGCCAAAGTTTTGAAATCACACATTTACTCTCATTTTCTAGAATGAGATGATAGCGGCCATGAATTATGAGACTATTGATGTAGCCCATATTGCTAATAACATAGAATTCACTAGAACCTGGGAAAATACCAAAAGGTTTTTATCTCCAAAGGGGTACACGTGGCAAGACAACCCACAAGTTGCTTCTAACTGCATGTTTCCTTACTTATGCAGTATATGCAAGCCTATCCGCCATGGCCGTATAATATCATCCATACATAATACATGCGTCAAAGTAGGATGGCTTCAGCTTGGATAAATTGGAAAATAAACAACCACCTCTTCATTGATTCAATTTAAGAAAGAAGAATGAGTAGATTAAAACAAAAGGATGAGACAACGAACCATTCACTCAAGTTACCCATCAACAAGTGGTCTATTTTCATAAAAAAATAACAACACCACTCAAGGTACCCATCAAATATTAATGTGGAATATTTACACATATTTACACCGAATTAGTAGTATGAATTTACACAGTACTTTTGATGTGAGCTGGTTGTTTTTCATCAAAAAATAATAACAAGAGAGGCATCCATAACTTGAGTAAAATTATCACAAAATAATTACAATAGCAAGATGTTACCCAACAAAAAATTAACACCACAGCTGTTTGTGCTTTGGACTGTTTGGCTTCACTAATATAGGTTGCTTGAGTGCCCATCGATCAAACTCCCAAATCCTACCTTCAACACATCAAACTCCCATAGATGAACACTAAATCTGAACATAAAGAATATATAAAACCACCATAAATTAACACCAAATGAGAACATACTGAGTATTGAAGACCATTTATATGGTGGTTTTAACGTATTTGAGAAAAATTATAATTTACACATAGTGCATTAATTTCGAGATACAAACCCCATTACGTGACTTATTGCGACGGTTGTGTCTCATGCATGAAATCCGGCTGGGTTCCATCCAACCCAATTTGCATCTGTGAACATAAAGAAATATATAAAAATCAACCCAACATGAGGACTTTATTATGGAACATTTACACAGTATGACAAACATAAAGAAGACCATTTACACTTTCTTGAGTCTCATTCACTGCAAAGTCTAATTCGGTTGCACTAAAGTCCAACACTTCGGTAGTCGGTTGTGACGGCTAACAATACCCGTGTAGAATATTAGTGAAAAGTATAAAAGTTCATGTATTAGATAAAAATTTAAATTCTCCTATCATAATCAACCTGGAAAATGTTACTTGAACTGGAACATTTAGTGTTGTTCCAACATCTGCTTGTCCAAATAAATTCCTGCATGTTCCAACAACTACGTCTTGTATTCCATGCGGCTTCAAAGATAAAAAAGATGTGTATATATATGAATAAATTCCTCATTATATATGTGTATTATAACAGTAAAATACAAAGTATTTCAGAATAGTGCACTTAGTTAACCTATTTACGCTTTCCTATTTGACTAGCATTCTTCGTCGTGTGTTTTACTTTCTCAATCATTGATTTTTTTCTAAGAGATGGCGGTCTACCTTTTCCTTTGACTACATTAGGACTCATACTTTCTTAGAACTCACAGCTGTCGTTGTGTCGGCATCAGTAGTTACTACCTTCGATGGCGGCTTGTTGGTGCGGTAGCCTAAGTTCATCGCATCTAGCTTATCTAGCATATCCTCAGTGTGCTCATCACATGAAGATGCATTTGTGGCTACTTCATAACATTTCTTGATGATACGTGAATATCTGTTAACTTCAGGCCTCTGATCAACTAAGTCATAACTACTTCGTATACGAGTGTATGTCCTTTTGATGTCTTTCCGCCATCGATCTAGTATGTACTTTTCAGGCACCGAACGGACTTTGTTAACTCTCATAATGCCTAACACATGTCTACACAGTATTCCTCTCATCTCAAACAAGGCACATGAACACTTCACTTCACATTCGGCCTCATTAAAGTACACTGTGTGGGTCACCTCCTTGATGAAATCCTCAACATCCACTTCATCTTCTACATGGTACGTTGCAATTACACCATCCTTCCGGTGTAGAGTAGGAAGAGTTGCAAGCATCCCTATTACTTCCTTCTGAACTTCTCTAAATTTATTGCAAGTGTATACCCCCTGAAAAATCTTCTCAAGTGGAGAGGGAGAGACGACGGGAATTGTGACGTTGAATGATTGGAAGTCCGCCTCACTTTCACTCTCAATCTTCTTCCTCAATGCATTATCAAACTGATCGACAAACTCTTTTAAGTTTGTCTTAGCATGAACATACCCGTCAAAGAAAGCATTCATGCTCTCGCTTCGTTGGGTTGTACTCATTCCAGCCCAAAAAACTTGTTTCATGAACACCGGTGCCCAATACGTACGCTCAGCATATAAACTCTTCAACCAAGCATTCTCCTGCAAGTTGTACTTCGTAATGAGCACTTCCCAAGAGCCCTCAAACTCTTCTATTGTGTGAGAGTCATACACACAATTTAGCAACTTACTTTTCAAACCAGTTTTGTATGCACCATGTGAACCTAGCTTCTCTGGCAATTTTTTTAAGATGTGCCATAAGCAAAATCTGTGTCGGCTGTTTGGAAAGACGAGACTAATGGCATTTTTCATAGCTCTATCTTGATCTGTGATAATAGCCTTGGGAGCTTCACCATCCATACAAGTCAACCAAGTCTGAAATAACCATGTAAACGTTTCTGTATCCTCACTAGAAATTAATCCAGCCCCCAATAGAATTGACTGGCCATGGTGGTTTACACCAACAAATGGTGCAAACGGCATCCCATATCTGTTTGTCAAATATGTCGTGTCGAATGTCACGACATCTCCAAAATATTTTTAGGCCGCCCTACTTCGTGCATCCGCCCAGAATACATTCCTCAGCCGCCCTTCATCATCCATATCCATTAGTGAAAAGAACCCGTCATTCTTATATTGCATCCGAGTAAAGTACTCACAGAGGGCTCCAGCGCCACCTTTTCCCAGTCGAAGGTGGCGTGCCTTGTCAATGTAATTACGGCAGTCTTTTTCAGTGAATGGCAAGTTCTCAAACCCACCCGCTTCTTGAACAAGAGAAGCAAAACTCTTGTTCATTCTGATCCCAGCCTGATCATTTATATCTAGCACTCTCTTAACAGAGGAGCTCACATCTCTATTGCAGCGAAAGAACCTCGATTTTTGTGGACTTAGGCCGTGATTATGGGAATTGTTCACACTGGACACCTTCAACACCCCTTTTTCAAACATCACATTTATCCTTGCCTGACATTCTGTCTTTGATGTCGGACGCGGTCTCGCGACATTTGTCGTACGGTTCCTAGCCTTCCCACCACGAGCACAACCCAATGTGATATATCTAATGCTCCCATCCTCAAACCTATGACTCCTTTGTTTGTTAATCCCAAAACCGGATTGTTGCCCATATCGTTTATAGTAAGAAAGTAACTCGTCTTCAGATTTAAAAACCATTCCCAACTTTGGCTCCTCAACGATATCGGCCCCTTCAGTATGCATAGTATTTGTACCCGCGGACTGATCGGCATCATTGACTTCAACAGTATCCCCGGACTGATCAGCATCATTGGGTTCATTTGTATCATGAATGGAGGGCGTAGACAAACTTTTTCCAGTAGACTCGGGTGACATATGTTGGATTTCATCCACATGGCTTGAACTTGTCGACCGAGCACCAATCGGAGAGAAAACTGATGAGTGAAATGGGGGAAGTGGATTTCCCTACAATTACACCCACAAAATTGATTACAAACATTGATATTGTTGTAAAATGTACTTAAGAAATGAAGTTATCACCTGACTAGTCCATGTAGATGGGTTTGCATCAGGACGAACTACAAATGGTGGTAACCACGCACGTGGCATTGGTAGATGGAAACCATGCATATAGTTTGACAAATCCGGATAAAATGGTATTGGTATCGCCTAACATATAAAATAAAAATGATTATGAAACAAACATGTACTCGTGGCAACTACGGAACAAAACCAGTAATGATAATGGTATAAAAGCCCAATATTACAAAACCGATAAATTCCTACCTGGGACAAAGGATTTATTGCTGGATCTGCGGTAGGAGGTGTAGAGGAAGATGCAGGCTCCTTCCCTTTCTCCATCTAGAGAATATTTTTATACATTAAAAATCAGCTTATTAAAATTATATAAAATTCTACCATTAATTTGGAGCTTAGCTTTATATTACCTATTTCCATTGGTAGCAGTATACAGTAATAGATATTATATATTTCAGTAGAATAATTTATCATTTTGAAACT
Organism: Carya cathayensis; assembly: GCA_011037825.1. Taxonomy (NCBI): domain Eukaryota; kingdom Viridiplantae; phylum Streptophyta; class Magnoliopsida; order Fagales; family Juglandaceae; genus Carya; species Carya cathayensis. The sequence goes on along the minus strand of QGSO01000352.1, from coordinate 694,504 downwards.
AAATTGATATGGCCGCAACTTTTTATCAAGAGGACTTAATTTCCAACAACCATGCATGATTGCATATGTAGAGTTTATGTGCATGCTAGTTCTAGCTAAAATAGATATTAGTACAGAACTAATATATTTACACTTTTTTTTTCAATTTACCTATCCCATAGGTGCATGTTGACCGAATTGAGACACATGCACATATCCATATAAAACATGTTTATATCAACTGAAAATAATTATATAAAATACACAAATATATATTAACATTTTTCTTTTTCAATCTACCTATCCATAGGTGCATGTTGACTGAATTGAGATACATGCTGCATATATGCATATAAAACATGTTTCAAATAATTTCTATTTTTAGCTACGAATTTCAAAGCATGAAAACACCAAAACTAGAAACTACTCCTGAAGACTATCTTCCTCCACGTGATCACACACTCGAACATACCACATCGATTCAGACGGAGACAGAGATCAAGCACAAATAAAACATAGAAAAAAAAACACTACAATTTGTATGAGAGGAAAAATTTATGTTTACGATCAATGTGAATTTATTCACTACTTTATGCATAAACTCAACGTGAATTCCTCTTTTCATGTTCTGAAGCACCAAAACAAGTTTTGCCTGCACATGAGAATAAATTCTAACAATATTATCCGAAATGCAGCATGTTGGTTGCTAATAATGCCACTAAGACCATGTATAACACTTCTGTAATGTTTCTTTAATCTATGAGGGCTGATTATTTCACTACTTTCTACTTAGCTAATCACTTATTATAAACTGTATAATCCCTATGAAATCTGAACGTGCAGGAAAATTTACCTTATGTTCCAACAAGCCTCCGACCCTCACTCTCGCCTCAATCTCCCCTGTTTTCAGAAAACCAACCAACGCAGCCTTCAACCCTCCCTTCTTCTACTGGTTTCCTCGATCAGCAACTATATACAAATCAGTTTGGTTGTAAACCAAAATAAATAACACTTTCTAAGGTAATGGAAAACACCACAAGAACAACCAGAGTAAAAAAATGGTGAAAACTTACATGCTTGTTTTCAAATAAATAAGAAAACAAAATATACGTTTTCGGGAAGCACATTTTTACATGTGAAAGTTGAATGCTAGCTGAGAAGGACTACCATGTACTCTAATGGTATAATGGACCGGAACAGAGACCACTTGAGGAACCTGTCAAAAAAAATAGAGACGACTTGAGGATCAAAATAGACAAAATGAGAGATAGATGAAAATAAATGTTAACTGATGAGAGGGTTGATGGTTATACTGAAAATGGTGGAGAAGATTCACCGGAAAACGTACGTGGATGGATGGTCTTCGCTCAACTCTTGCACGGTCTGGGAACGAAATGAGAAAGCTTCCTTCAGAAGCTTCGTTTCCCTCTTTTTCTTGTTTTACGTCTTTTTTTTTTTAAACATGCCACGTGAGCATTCGTCCGCATATTGGTGTGCCGTGTGCTTACATATAGAACTACTCCTCTATAAAATACCTCAAATATGTCCACTATCTCCACTCCTTTTGCTTTCACTCTACAGGAGGACTACGCATATTCTATCTCCCAAAACGTAGCCCATTTTGTCTCTCCTCGCTTCACCTCAACAAATTTTCTTTTTATTTGAAAAATCCAAATGTTGATATTCTCGAGAGTTATGATCTCCATCTCTACTGAAACCAAGCCCCCTCCTCAATATGTTGACAGAGATGATGTTGGTTCCCAAAACAATCCTACCTTTGTAAAATGGCATAAATTTGACCATTTGGTCAAAGGTTGGCTTACTGCCACTCTATCTGAAAGGTTCTTGGCATAGTCGTTGGCCTCAACATTGTAGTAGAAGTCTAAAACGCTCTAGTTCATGCCTTAGCTCGTAGCTCCTTTTATCGAAGCTTTGCTTTAAAGCAATGACTTACGTCGATTGCTAGTGGCATAGATATGTTGTCTGCATATTTTTGCAAATTCAAAACAATTTGCAATGGTCTTGTTGTGATTGGAAAATCCATTCCTGACATCAAAAAATCATGGTGATTACTCAACTCTTGGGAAAGACTATGAAATATTTACCACTACCTTGCTTCAACCCATGTTCCTGCATAGTTAGAAATGGGCACCCTGCTTGAAAGTTATGCTAAAAGGCACAACTTAGATGCTAAAGCAACACCTCATATGGCTTTCTATGGCCAATGCAACAACACTAAAACTAAAAGGCACAATGGCAGTCAAGGCAACTCTTCATTCAACTCTAAGGGTCATGATTTCAATCAAGGCTCTTCAAACTCAACAAACAAATCCTATAGCTTGTCAAATGGCCAATCCAGATCTTCCTCCAACTCCATCTCTCACAAAGCTGAAAAGGATTATGTCTTAGTTTGCCAAATCTGCAACAAAAGGAATCACATTGCCCTTTGCTGCTTCAATCAATTTAATCACTCTTTCACGAAAGACATCATTCCTCAAGCTTTAACTGCTGTTACGCTTGCTGATGCACAATACATCGTTTGGTTCCTTGACACAGCAACTACAAATAATGTCACCAACAACCCAAGTATACTACATTCTCTTTAGCCTTACACTAGTTTCGAGGGTCTCATAGTGGGCAATGGTGAATTTCTCCCTATTACTCACATTGGTCAAGCACAACTTGGTACTGGTTCCTCTTCAATTTCATTGAATGATGTGTTACTCATTCCTCGAATTAAGAAGGACCTCTTATTCATTAGGAAGCTTACAACTAATTACCCACTTATTGTGGAATTTAATGGTGATGGTTTTGTGATAAAGGACAAGGCAACGCAACAGGTAATGGCGACGGGGCATAGGAGTGGCCGCCTTTACGTGCTTGATCATCCACCTAGTGCTTGCTTCTTAGACAGGTTTAGACATGCAACCTCTGATCATTGGCATCTTCGACTTGAAAATCCCCACCCTCAAGTCCTGAATAATGCACATTTCCGTAAACTTATCTCTATGTTGAGTCACAAAAATAATGACAGCAGCCCCATTTGTACAAGCTGTTAAATGAAAAAAATCTTGTAAATCTCTCTTTCTTAGTATTGAAAATAAAGTGACATTGCCTTTCCTAAAGATTCATTGTGATTTATGGGGTCCAGCCCCTATTCTTTATCATAAAAAAATTTCGCTTCTATGCTATATTTGTTGACACTACATAGGCTTCACTTAGTTTTTTCTCATGCACCACAAGTCAAACTTATCTGCTAGCTTCACTATGTTTTGCGATTATGTTGAATGCCAATTTAACTCCAAAAGTTGTGTACTTCAAACCGATGAGGGTGGTGAGTTCAACAATCAAAAATTTTTCAAACATCTTGCAGCCAAAGATATTTTTCACCAATCTACATGGCCAAAGACACCTGAACAGAATGACAAAGCCGAAAGAAAGAACAGAAACATCATCGAGTTGGGTCTCACCATGATGTTTCATGCTCATCTTCCTCATCGATTCTGGGTTGAGAGCTTTTTCACAGTAGTAGTTTTGATAAATCGTCTTCCCACCAAAACACTTCAGATGGATTCCCCATACTTCATACTATTTGGGATCAGACTATTCTTGTTTAAGAGTTTTGGGTTCACGTTGTTTTCCTTTTCCTGGTGATTACATGAATAATAAGCTAGATCTAAAAACTTTACCTTATATATTTTTGGGCTATGGCATTAAGCACAAGGGCTACAAGTGCTTTTATCCTCCCCACTGGGCACATGTATATTTTTCACCACGTCGTTTTCTACAAATTTGTCTTATCATATAACTCTCCTTCTAAACTCTATGCCAATGACACAACTGAAGGTGAGCTTAGCACCTTCTCTGATTGGGAACAAGGCTTTTCACAGACATTGTGCCACGCTCTATGTGCATCAGCTTATGTACCACCAATCCTTCATCAGCCATCTACAACTGCTATGCCATTCTTTACACATGAATTGACACCTTCTTTGATCAGTCAATCGATTCAGTCACTGCTACTCCAAAGTCTACAATCCCTATAACTGGCCCACTCTCTAATGAAACTATCTCAAAGCCTCTAACCATGGAAAAACATCAAATGGTCACACGTTCTATAGTTGGAATCCGTAAACCAAACCCAAAATACCAATCACTGCATGTGGCTTTACTCTCGTCAGACATACCCTCTCTTTCTTACTCAGTCATTACGGCCAAATGCCATCCTGGCTGGACAGTCGCCATGGAAGAAGAAATTGCAGCCCTTGCTGCCAACTCCACTTGGTAGCTTGTACCTCCACAACACTCTATGAACATAGTTGGGAGAATGGGTTTATCGAGCAAAACTCAAGCTAGATGGATATTTGGATCACCTCAAAGTGTGGTTAGTTGCCAAAGGATTCAATCAAGTAGTTGGTCTCAACTTCTCAGATACATTCTCTCTAGTCATCAAACCGGTAAGTATTCGACTTGTGCTCATTGTGGCTGTTGTTAATGGCTGGGAAATTAGGCAACATGATGTGAAAAATGCATTCCTCCATGACTACCTCTCTACCGTAGTATACATGCAACAACCTCTAGGATACACTAACCCAAATCATCTGAACCATGTTTGCAAACTCTCTTGAGCATTATACAACCTCAAACAAGCTCCCTGAGCTTGGTTGGATCATCTTAGTCAATTTCTCCTTCAACTTGGCTTCTACTGCAGTGTCACTGATCCCAGTATGTTCATCTACAACTCACTTGATGGTCTCTTGTTCCTGCTCTTGTATGTTGATGACATGGTCCTCACTGGCGAAAATCCAGCCAAGCTTGTTGGCTCATCTCTCAACTTAGCATAGAATTTTGCATTAAAGACCTAGGACCTCTCCATCATTTTCTAGGCTTTGAGGTTCAGCGTTCCGCCACTGGCATGGTGCTCTCCCAAACTCATTATGCCTCAGACCTTCTCAAGTGTGCCTCCATGGGTTCATGCAAACCCATCACCACACCAATGTCTTCCAAAGGACGCACTAAACCATCCCCAGATGAACCATACAGTGATCCTACTCACTATCGCAGCTTGGTTGGTGGTCTTCAGTACCTAACATTCACACATCCAAATCTTTCTTATTGTGTCAATTATGCATGTCAATTCATGCATGCACCGATGGTTCAAAATTTCAAGATTGTCAAGCGTATCTTACACTACGTGCATTGTACTGCTAACTATGGTCTTCGCATTCTCTCCTCCAGCACTTTGGACCTATATACCGTCTCTAATGCTGACTAGGCTGGCTGCCCTACAACTAATCGCTCCACCACCGGCTTATGCACATTTCTTAGTAGCAACTACATATCCTAGAGTGCCAAAAAGCAGCCAACCGTAGCTCACTCAAGCATTGAGGCTGAATATCGATCTATGGCCACCACTGCAGTAGAGCTTACTTGACTCTCCTTGCTTTGTGACCTTGGCATTCACCTACCTCACCCCCTGTTTTGCATTATGATAATATTAGTGCCCTACACATGACTGTAAACCTAGTATTTCATGGCTGCACCAAGTATATAGAATTGGGCTTCCATTATGTATATGAAAAGGTGGCACTAAAATCTCTTTAAACAAAATTCATTCCTTCTCAGTACCAACTTACAGACATATTCACAAAGCCTCATACAAAGCTGTCGTTCCATCATCTACGCAACATACTTGGCCTATAGCCCTGGCCTCGTTTGAGGATGAGTGATAGCCCTACAGCTCACACACCATAACTCTAGGAGTATGTCTGTACACTATGTATAGAGACTTGTATTTTGAATATTTGTAGTCCCCACAAATCCTCCTGTAAATACTCTAGATCATTCTATAGTTCTTTCCTTGTAATATTTGTTGCTATATATTCTCAATACAATCAGCATCTCACGTAGGTGAGATAAGTTTAACAAAAATCTTCAATCTCATATTTATCTATTTTTTTTAAAAGAATATTTGAAATTTGCACACTTTAATATTGTACAAATTTTTTGACCATTTTCAAAATGCTAATTATACAAAATGGATGGTACTACAGCCACCACTGGTAAGCTTCCGCTAGTTAGTTTTGTGCATTTTTTTTTTAACTTTTTTGACATGTATTTTTAATACTTTTAAATATATATTTTTTAAAAAATCACAACATTATTAAAACATACTTACTTAATCATTAAGTTAAAAAAACAAAACCTAGCGGGAGCTACCAGCGGGCTCCCAAGCATTTCCCATACAAAATATGTGCACTTAATAATTATATTTTCCCATACGAAATATAAAATGGTAAGCATTTTCCATACACATTTTGTGCAAAATATGTGCAATAATAAAATATAATAACTAAACGAAGTTAATACACAATCCAGGAGTCACATTAGAAACAGTTTGCATTTCCTGAAAAGTTTGCCATTTTACCAGTTGAGATTTAGCCATGCAGAATCTATGCTTGCAAAGGTCACAAATTAGTCAAACAACACCACCAGCATGTGTAGTACCATATTCTTGAACTTGGACGACATGAGGCCAGTAGTCGGCATATGATATATATTAGATTGGAGAAAGTGCATGCACATGTATCTTTTGTCAATGTTCAAAATTAAGCTTGGCTTGTGAGTTGAACATTTTGAATGACACAAGCTGGAGCTAGCTGGTAATCTCTCCTCGACCCACTTCTATTGTAAAGTTAAAAGGACTCGCAACGAGCACATGAAAGCATGGTTTGCTATCCAAATTAGCCCCAAATTAGAAAGCTGTAGTAGTAGTCATCCTCGCATAAACTATGAGATAATTGATAAGATTTGTTATAAAACAAAAACAAAAAAGAAAACGAAATCGATTTACATGATATAGCTATCATCAAGTCATTGGGTTGATCTTGAAGGGAGCTGTTATGGGCTAAAACTCTTATGGTATGTTTGGATAACTAGATTTGGATTTCATATATATATGTATATATATATATATCTCTCTCTGTATATATATATACACACACACAAGACTAAACAAGAGTTTAATCACTCAAAATCTTGGATTTCAAATTCTATTTGTTGAGAAAGAATCTCAAATCATTCTAACAAATAGGTTATAATAAATACCATTCATTTGTACAATCCATCCAAACAGAAAGTGTAAAAGCAAGAGAACTGGAATCTAGATATTCTAAATCCAAACCCACATTCAACTTCATTTATTCAAACATAACCTTAGTGTTTGATCCAAATCCTCTTCTAGGACATGTAGTGTTAAAGATCTAATCATTGATCTAAAAGCCATATAATTGTTGGATACTAATTTGATTAAACTTTTAATTGTCAGAATCATAGCATTCCACCAGACTTCCGAATTTGACTTCCACGGCAATCCACTCTATTGACATTGACCTAGTGGTATCCGTTTCTCTTTTTTGCGGCTTCGCTCATCTATCAATATTCAATGACTTAATACCATGCTCATACATAGTACTAAGGCGTTTTAATTCAGCCAATATGTCACCCCTCCATGACTTGAACTTGTGATGTGGTCCCTACATTACAAGAAAAACGGGCTTTTGCAACCAATTTATTGCAACGAAAAGACTTTTAGCAACCAATTTTGGTTGTTAATAGTCTTTTCGTTGCTTGGTCGCAAAAGTCCATTTTTCTTGTATTGCTGCTCTGATACTAATTATTAAAGAGTCTACTGTTAGTGGTATCTTGGTACCACACCAAGGCCTCACCCTCTATGTGATACAAAGATTCTGATGGGAAGGTGTCTAATAAAAATCAAAATATTGGATGGCTATGAAAATCTACCTAGCAAGATTTTTTTTATCAAAATGTGGAAATTTCAGCCGTACCCCACAAGGCATAGTAACCCTATCATCCATATTTCCACCCCTAGAATCATGAATTCTATCTTCAATGTGATTAATTTGACGATTTTCAATCCAAGTTTTGATCATATCAATAAGTTGGTCTAACTTGTCAATCATGCCAAGAATATCATTCTGATTCTCATCCAATTGTCCTTGAAGCCCTTCTTGCTACTTCTGCGATCCTTCGTGGTGCAACTTCAAGGCTGCTGGAGTACCTTCTACCATGAGAGGATCGACCTCTTTGATACCAATTGCAAAAGACTCAACTATTGATCCAAAAACTATATGATTGTTGAATACTAATTTGATTTAACCTTTAACTTTCATGATCATAACACGTAGGCAGCCTCGAGCAACTATTGTGTATACAAAATAGAAATCAACTACAACATATTTTGTGTGGGAATGAAAATAATTTGCACTAAGATATTTTTCTACTATGTTGTCACTACGGCGTAGACAAAAAGACACCAACTAGTTCATGCAATAGAGACTAGTTGTAACAGCCCGCTAAAATTATCAGTTTTGGATTATTTCCCGACAGCAATCACATCTCTCTTGTCTTTACCCTCATCTGGAATCACGCGTATAGTTTATCTTTTCCGTAAATCACGTATTTTGTTCTTCACCGACAGCTGTAAAATCATGAGTCTTCCAAGACCACGCCTAGCCTTTCTCAAGCCCAAACTACCACTTTATGTGGTGGACAGCCACCGTACGCCGCCACGTACGTTCCTCCGACGCATGTTCGTGACGAACAACGAGCGACGCACGGGTTATCCCGTCGATGGTATAACCTTCTATCTCTAGTTATTTTACGTTTAAAATAGTTGGTTGGTTTGTGGATTGTGTAGTTGTATTTGTGGAATTCGTTGCGTAGTTGTGAAGCGAAGTGTGGTTGTGAAGTGTTGCGTTTGATTGTGTATTTTGTGGACTGTGCTGTGAAGTATAGGCGTGAGATGGATGCCGTAGATGTGATACGGCGGGTTGTGTGAAGAGAATACGCGTGTAGCGTATTCTGTGTAATGCAGCGACGCGCCGCGCGACGTGCACTGTAGTGATGTGTGTCGTAGAAGGAAGGGAGTACGCATGTAGTGTACTCCGTGTTGTATGGCGATGCATCGTGTGATGTGCATCGTGTTGATGAGAGTTGTAGCGAAGGAAGTACGCGTAGCGCGTACTCCGTGTCGGTAGCGATGCACCGTGAGACGTGTATCGCAGTGATGGGTATTGTAGTGTGGATGGAAGAGAGTTCACGTGAGTGTACTCTGTATTAAGTCGTGATACATCGGATGGCGTGTCACGAAGGGTTGAATGGCGTAGCAGAGAAGTGTGGAGCGTATGGTGTAATGTTGGGAAACTGTATGACAGTGTCCCGAAGCAGTGATGATATGGATTATAGTCCGGGATGACTGGTGTCATCTTGTGGTTGACTATGGCTAAGAGTATATGGATTGAGAAATGAGTTGTTTGTTTGGTTGTTATTGATAATTTTAATGAACTTGTTTTAGTGCAAAGGCTTTCTGAAGTCAATTTATCTCTTCCGAGTATAGTGAAACCTCAAGTTGGCCGTGGTGTTGCAAGTGCTTACAATATGGCAATTGAGTTCAGAAGTGAAAATCTTAAGGACTCGAGTGTTCCTCTTCCAGCTGTTGTGCAGTTCCTCGTGTCTCGCGCTCTATTCTCATAGAACGCGACGATCGAGGTAAGTTAGCCTCTAACTTACTATCAGTTTATTGTGTATGTGTGATGGGTAAGGGAACTACAATTTATGTATGTATGTTATCGTATATGCCATGTCATGCTATGTCATTACATGTTTATCTGTTACGTATGATTTAATCTCTCATGAATAATTATCTGTTAAATAATCTTTTCTGCCATACAATGATGTATGTTATAAGTATGCCATGTTAAGTATGCCATATGATACATGTATGCCATGAAATGTTTATGATTAAATCATATTATGCCATTTACAAGTATACGCCATGTTAGAAAAGTATATGATATTAAATAATATCACATGCATTAAGAAAGATAAGACATGTTATGTTATAATAATGCGTGGGGCCACAACAACTGTGGAGTACGTATTATATTTATGTTATTTATAATGCGTGGGGCCACAACAACTGTGGAGTACGTATTATATTTATGTTACTTATAATGCGTGGGGCCACAACAACTGTGGAGTACGTATTATATTTATGTTATGTTATTTATAATGCGTGGGGCCACAACAACTGTGGAGTACGTATTATATTTATGTTATGTTATTTATAATGCGTGGGGCCACAACAACTGTGGAGTACGTATTATATCTTATGTTATGTTACTTATAATGCGTGGGGCCACAACAACTGTGGAGTACGTATTATATTTATGTTACTTATAATGCGTGGGGCCACAACAACTGTGGAGTACGTATTATATTTATGTTATGTTACTTATAATGCGTGGGGCCACAACAACTGTGGAGTACGTATTATATTTATGTTATGTTACTTATAATGCGTGGGGCCACAACAACTGTGGAGTACGTATTATATTTATGTTACTTATAATGCGTGGGGCCACAACAACTGTGGAGTACGTATTATATTTTATGTTACATGAAGTATGGGGCCACAACAACTGTGGAGCATACACTACATGAGACACAGCAATTGTGACATGTAGAATACGTGGGGCCACAACAACTGTGGAGTACGTATTATATTTTATGTTATGTGAATTCATGGGGCCACAACAACTGTGGAGCATGAAGTATGGGGCCACAACAACTGTGGAGCATACACTACATGAGACACAGCAATTGTGACATGTAGAATACGTGGGGCCACAACAACTGTGGAGTACGTATTATGTTTTATGTTACTTGAATACGTGGGGCCACAACAACTGTGGAGTACGTATTAATGCACATTATTTATCAAGACAATTAAATAAGATTCCAAGTTTATGTTAAGTCAAGTTTCAGATCAAGTTCATGTTATATTATACTCACGTACATGTTATGTTCATGTTTATGTTATGTTCCAAGTTCATGTTCACATCATGTTATGTTCACTTTTATGATATGTTCAAGATCACGTTCATGTTATGTTATGTTCATGTCCATGTTATGTTTCACGTTCATGTTATGTTGTTTGTTCATGTTATGTTTTAAGCTTAAGTTTATGCCATGTTAAGTCAAGTTTCAGTTCATGTTTAAATTCTGGTTAAGTCATGCTATATGTCAAGTTATACTATGTTTATATATGACTATAATTATGCATTTATGCTTTTACTGCCATGCATGCATTTTTAACCTGTGTGTGAGTTTTATGTTAACTTACTGAGATTTGTAATCAAATCTCACTGTGGTAGTCCCAACTACCATTCCCCCCGAATGGTAGATCTTGTTACAGGACCCAAAGGAGAATTGGAATCTGACCAACTGAATACGGTCGACTAGGCCACGGTGCGATGTTGATGATGGTATAGTATTTAACTTAGGTTAATACTTGTACTTTTGGAGTTGTATCTCAAGTATTCTTTTGATCACAACCATTTTAGACTAGTGTGGTGATCACGGCTTTTTAGTATGCCTTTATGTATGAATTATGTTTCAAGTATTTGGGATATATTTAGTTTGGTGCATAGTATTGCTAAAGAAAAAGATTATCCGCTGCGAATATTGCATAATGCTAGATGCATGTTAGAAACATTGCATCTTATATGTCATGAACGGGGGCAGGTAACCTTGTGTTGCATGTCCCGACGCTTCAAATGTCCGTTCAATCCCAAGCGGAATTTGGGGGCGTCTCACTAGTGCTGGTCCTTATCAATTCACATCATCGATAATGCAATAGATATGACGCCCCCAAATTCCGCTTGGGATTGAACGGACATTTGAAGCGTCGAGACATGCAACACAAGGTTACCTGCCCCCGTTCATGACATATAAGATGCAATGTTCCTAACATGCATCTAGCATTATGCAATATTCGCAGCGGATAATTTTTTTTTCTTTAGCAATACTATGCACCAAACTAAAAATATCCCAAATACTTGAAACATATTTCATACATAAAGGCATACTAAAAAGCCGTGATCACCACACTAGTCCAAAATGGTTGTGATCAAAAGAATACTTGAAGATACAACTCCAAAAGTACAAGTATTAACCTAAGTTAAATACTATACCATCATCAACATCGCACCGTGGCCTAGTTGACCGTATTCAGTTGGTCAGATTCCAATTCTCCTTTGGGTCCTGTAACAAGATCTACCATTCGGGGGGAATGGTAGTTGGGACTACCACAGTGAGATTTGATTACAAATCTCAGTAAGTTAACATAAAACTCACACACAGGTTAAGATGCATGCATGGCAGTAAAAGCATAAATGCATAAGTATAGTCGTACATAAGCATAGCATAACTTGACATATAGCATGACTTAACCAGAACCTAAACGTGAATTGAACTTGACTTAACATGGCATAAACTTAAGCTTAAAACATAACATGAACAAACAACATAACATGAACGTGAAACATAACATGGACTTGAAATATAGCATGAACGTAAACATGCATAACATAAATAAGAACTTGAAAATAACATAAACTTGAACATAACATATACGTGAGCATAACATAACATGGACTTGATCTAAAACTTGACTTATCATGTATTTGATCTGAAACTGGACTTAACATAAACTTGGAATATTATTCAATTGTCTTGATTAATAACGTGCGTTAATACGTACTCCACAGTTGTTGTGGCCCCACGTATTCAAGTAACATAAAACATAATACGTACTCCACAGTTGTTGTGGCCCCACGTATTCTACATGTCACAATTGCTGTGTCTCATGTAGTGTATGCTCCACAGTTGTTGTGGCCCCATACTTCATGCTCCACAGTTGTTGTGGCCCCATGAATACACATAACATAAAATATAATACGTACTCCACAGTTGTTGTGGCCCCACGTATTCTACATGTCACAATTGCTGTGTCTCATGTAGTGTATGCTCCACAGTTGTTGTGGCCCCATACTTCATGTAACATAAAATATAATACGTACTCCACAGTTGTTGTGGCCCCACGCATTATAAGTAACATAAATATAATACGTACTCCACAGTTGTTGTGGCCCCACGCATTATAAGTAACATAAAATATAATACGTACTCCACAGTTGTTGTGGCCCCACGCATTATAAGTAACATAAAATATAATACGTACTCCACAGTTGTTGTGGCCCCACGCATTATAAGTAACATAAATATAATACGTACTCCACAGTTGTTGTGGCCCCACGCATTATAAGTAACATAAAATATAATACGTACTCCACAGTTGTTGTGGCCCCACGTATTATACGTAACATAACATGTCTTATCTTTCTTAATGCATGAGATATTATTTAATATCATATACTTTTCTAACATGGCGTATACTTGTAAATGGCACAATATGATTTAATCATAAACATTTATGGCATACATGTATCATATGGCATACTTAACATGGCATACTTATAACATACAACATTGTATGACAGAAAAGATTGTGTAAAGATAAATATTCATGAGAGATTAAATCATACGTACAGATAAACATATAATGACATAGCATGACATGGCATATACGATAACATACATACATAAATTGTAGTTCTCTTACCCATCACACATACACAATAAACTGATAGTAAGTTAGAGGCTAACTTACCTCGATCGTCGCGTTCTATGAGAATTGAGTGCGAAACACGAGGAACTGCACAACAGTTGGAAGAGGAACACTCAAGTCCTTAAGATTTTCACTTCTGAACTCAATTGTCATATTATGAGCACTTGCAACACCACGGGCAACGTGAGGTTTCATTGGCCATTATTGCTGCCATACGACATGTCGTCGACGCGTGCTTCCGAGCATTACCTCCATTATTCTTTTGGTCTCCTTTGCCCCCTCTCCCTTGTATGCACTGTCCAATCTGAGGAGCTTCAAATTCTCACGAAACTAAAGTCCGCGCTTCAGAAATCAAACACCAGAGTCTTCAATTCGTGGGAATCCACCGTTTCCGTCTGCAAATTCGCCAGAATCACATGCAACTCGAAGGGCTCCGTTACAGAAATCGAGCTTTCGAACCAAAACTTGGCCGGAACTCTTCCTCTGGACGCCGTATGTCAGCTACCATCACTCCAAAAGCTCTCCTTGGGGTTCAACCTCTTGCACGGTCCGATCACGAAAGACTTGAACATGTGCGTGAAATTGCAGTATTTGGATTTGGGAAACAATGTCTTCACCGGTGCGGTTCCCGACATATCCTCCCTTACAGAATTAAGGTATCTCCATCTGAACAACAGCGGATTCTCGGGAACTTTCCCGTGGAAATCGCTCCAAAACATGAAGGGTCTAATCCGGCTTAGCCTCGGAGATAATCCTCTACGTCCTAGTCCATTGCCAAGTGAGGTGGTGCAGTTAACCAAGCTGGATTGGCTTTACCTCTCCAACTGCAACATCCAAGGAACATTCCCAGCTGGGATTGGAAATCTCAGAGAGCTAAAAAAAACTTGGAGCTTGCCGACAATAACATGACCGGAGAGATTCCGGAAGAGATAGGGAACCTCGTCAACTTAAGGCAGCTCGAGCTCTACAACAACTCGTTTACCGGAAAACTTCCCGTCGGCCTGAGAAACCTCACGAAGCTTGAGAACTTTGATGCTTCTATGAACTAACTTGAAGGTGGTCTGTCCGAAATGAGGTTCTCGACCAACCTGGTGAGTCTGCAACTTTACAAAAACAATCTTACAGGGCAAGTACCGCCAGAGTTCGGTGAATTCGAGAAGCTGGTAAACCTTTCTCTGTACACCAACTGATTGTCCGGTCCTCTGCCTCAAAAGCTCGGGTCTTTCGCAAAATTCTATTTCATCGACGTCTCCGAGAACCACTTGACCGGTCCTATCCCGCCAGACATGTGCAAGCAAGGTGCCATGAAAATGCTTCTCATGCTCGACAACAAACTCACCGGTGAAATCCCAGCCAACTACGCCAACTGTCCAACCCTCACTCGTTTCAGAGTGAGCAAGAACTTGCTTTCGGGTACTGTTCCTACCGGAATCTGGGGGTTGCCGAAAGTGAACATAATTGATATCGCGTCAAATAATTTCCGAGGCCCAGTCACGTCCGATATCAAGAACGCAAAGTCTCTATGGCAGTTGTTCCTCGGAAACAATAGCTTATCGGGTGAGATACCTCACTTCAGTACATCCTGTTGAACAACAATCAATTCTCCGGTGAACTCCCATCTTCTTTGGGGTCTCTATCGAGTACTCTTAAAGTTCTTGATCTCTCCCACAACCAACTTTCGGGTGAGATTCCGACGACTTTTTCGTCTCTCCGACTAAACCAACTCGACCTATCTTACAATAGCTTAACCGGCCCTGTGCCGGAATCTCTATCTAAGGGGAGCTTCACTGGGAACCCAGGCCTCTGTAGCGTTGGAAAAGGTTCCGTGTTGCCACCCTGTCCCCGCCCCTAGTCCGGGAAGAGGTAAAATATAGGAAGTTTCTATTGGCCCTTGTGAAAGTCGACTATCAGAACTCTCTCTCTCTATCTTTCTCTCTTTCTTTCTTTTTCTTTTTATTTATTTATTTATTTACTTCCTAAAATGGCCAATCAAGATGATGGATTTTTTGTGCAATAATTACACAACCTCTAGGCTAGTCATGATCGACTAACTTGTGTGGTGGGTGGGCACCCACCATTCCTAGAGACAATAATTTGATGCAGATTTTGTTTGTTATAATTATTGAAAGGTGCAATAATTCTCCGAAAATGAACCTTCTCACATGCCATAAAGGAACCAGATTGACGCCGGCAATCCTCTTTTGTAAGGGAAGAACAGAATATGTGATTTACGGAAAAGATAAATTATACGCGTGATTCCAGATGAGGGTAAAGACGAGAGAGATGTGATTGCTGTCGGAAGAAAAACCAAAACTGATTGCCGTGCTGTCTAAATTTTAGCGGGCTGTTACAATAGAGACTAGTGCTGCTCTATATTTAGGCCTCAATATTCAACCTTAATTCCAATTCTAGACAGATTTTTCGAGCACGAGGATAAAATGTTTTGTTTTGTTTGTAAAGCTAGGAATATCAAATAGAGAGTGCTAAATAGGTAGCAACTGAATTTCTATGATTATAAGTTAAAATTCCTTTAAGGGAAAATTATATTTTTCGTTATGAATTACATGTTTTTCATCCTAAACTGCAAAAAACTTTCAATTTGTAACATAAAACTATCAATGTTTTTTAAATGAGAAATGAAAGTTGCACTTGAGATTGTGCAAACATTATGAATCACTTTGAAAAAAATAAATAAATACGGGACTTACATGAAAAAAAATTAATTTTTTAAGAAAAAATCTTCTTGGAAGCAGAGTTCGTACACCAATTCGTGCATCGATATTGATATGTAAGGTATATGCTTAACGAAACGATGTGAATTAAAGACGGAGATAATTTTCATGAAATATGAGATTTTCTTCTTCTCTCAATATTTTTTCTATATTTTTTTTAAATAAAAAAGATCATCGGTGCACAAATTGGTACACGAATTTGCTTATACCTAGCAAAACGCAATTTTTAATAGTAGATCCTACTCTTTTTTAAAGTGACTGCATAGCGTATACGCATTTTACGACTGTATGTAGCATTACTCTTTTTAAATTGACCTACTAGTTAATATATAATTAACTTATATTAGAATACATGGAAATTGTCCATGCGATAAAATTATACACAGTCATATCTTAGGGTTAGTTTTGGTACTAGAGTATTCTATGGATATTCCACTACTATTCATTATTTCATCATTACTTTTCACATACTTTTGATTAGTTTTTATTAATATTCAAAAATATTCAATATTTTATTATTACTTTTTCATTATTTTGTTACAACTATTCACAGAATATCTGAAATCACCTCACCACCCAAACGTAACCTTAATCAAATATTGTACATGCAAATTGAAAAATATCGGTAGTACTATAGGGTGCAAATTGTAACTTTTAGTGGTTTATAATGTAAATTGAGAAAATTGGTTGTTTGTGGATAAAAAGTATAAAATTCCTCGTTCTTTAACTCAATATCAATTTCTAAAGAATTCCTGATACTATTTTACATAACGTAGAATATAAATTGATAATTTATTCAGTATGCGTGTTGGTTTGCTCAAGTTTTAGCTGTTGCAATATTTAAATCAAATAGTATGATATGAGAAGTATTGAAACAAAAATCACAAATATAAATGAAAATATAAGCATGTGGACGTCGATATTCTTCATTTCTAAGCTAGGAAAACCCACCACTGGGAAAAGATATCACATATAATTCCTAAGGGTTGGCTCCAATGGTAAAAGGTTTTTATCTTAGGGGTATGCTCCCTCCAGGTCTATGGTTACAGTCTTGTTGGGTGCAAACAATTTCTAAGAGCTTCGAATAGAAATTGAGTTGGAAGGTTGATCTACAAATGTTGAGCTCTGTATACGATTTCAACTCATAAACCTTGTAGTATATATTAGATATGATGTTATCATGCTTTCTCAAGTCTCAAGCTTAGTGGAGATGAAATAGACAGTGTTTGGTGCACAAAAGAAAATTTTAGTGTAACCAACAGTTTGGTAAAGATATCAGCAAGTTGATCTTTGTCTTATTAAGTAACTTTTTGAGAGGTGTCAATAATAAAAAGTATGTCATCAACATAAATCAACACACAAAGCTTTGAATGCTATTGTTGATGAAAAACAAAGAGAGAGTTCATGAGAATTGCAGGGAAAAGGAATTACCAATTTCAAGAAGCCTTGGAGTTGAGTTTAGAATATCATCGTCAATGAGGAACTTGTTTGAGATTGTAAATGGCTTTGCAAATATGATAATCATGATGTGGATATAAACTGCAAATGAACAAATCCTTTAACACCTCAAATCTAAGGACATATATAGGTTCTCTACAGTTCTTGATCGAACTGCAGGGTTTAAAGTGAGAAAGAGATAGACACTTGAAGTATGACCAAGACAAATTTTATTGAGTATTTAAGAATGTCCGAAAAATTCACTTCGACAACTATAAATATTGTAGGATCCACTTCATGTATCTGTCTCTCTCGCACTTTAAGCTTAGAGTTTAGTAAAAAAAAATCTAGATAATTTAGATCATGGATCTAAAGCATGCAAGTTATAAATTCACCAGAAGAAGAACGAAATCGTGTCACTAGATTATGCAATAAAAAAATTAAGTAAAACAAGGTGACGACTCTTTGCTTCGAAATTTGCATGTACTCTACTTTCTTTGTGAGTGGATGTGATGCATGATTGGAATACTAGAAGTAGAGATGTATTTACATTTTAAGGGCCTCTTGGGCCTACTCCAAACAATTTTCATTAACTGGGCTTGTGTTTATGACGAAATTTGGTCCATAAGAGGCATCACTTGACAAGCCCAATATAAGCTATATATTTACAAATCTTGGAAAATATTTCAGTCTCTTTCATTTCAATCATATGTTTTGAGTTTAACTGACATGGTTTATAAACAACAACAAAAGTATTATATATATTTTTTAATTTAGTAGCCACTAAGCTTTAATAAAATATTATGAATTTGTACAAGATTTAGAAATATAATTATTATTAGTTAATTATGGCATTTTTATTGGTTTGGATTCAGATATAACATGAGATGATTTTAGATGAAAACTAAAAGTTGAATAAAATATTATTTTTTAATATTATTATTGTTTTGAAATTTGAAAAAGTAGAATTGAGATTTGAAAAAATTTGAATTGTTTATTATATTTTATGTAGAAATTTGAAAAAATTATAATTATAAGATGAAATGAAACACCGTTTGAATCCAAACGGGAAAAGTAGTATTTCTGTCAACGTTTGTGTCGAATTCCAAAAGACAAGAGGCAGCATGCACTCAATTACTCCTTTTTTCCTTGAATTATGAACTCATAATTTTCACTATTTAATTTACATGTGATTGGAGGGATAATTGTGTAGATGTCAGCTGCTTTGAGCAAGTAAATACCAGAGTTAGTAGTGTTAAATAAGTTTAAATGATCATTAATCAGAGTGAATAAGGTTATACTTACTCTAAGGCATTAATCATAGTTTTGGGGGTTAAGAGTCTCTCCAATTATTCTTATCTGAGTTTAAGAAACTGAAGTGGCAAAAAGATAGACACATAAAAGTAAACTTAGTCTATGTGTCTACTCTTTCCCATTTGAAGTCTTTAAACTCAAAAAATAACGTGAAGGATTCTCACCCCTTCCCAAGGAACTAAAATAAAAAATGATAAATGTTTAATTTGTTTAAAACAAAAATTTTACTCAAGAAAGTTTATGTACTGACGTGATTTAATGTGATCAATCAAATTATAAAGTTTGTTTATTATATAGTAGATTTGAGGATGTTTAGAAATATTTTTCATCTCATCTCATCGTATTTCATTTATTTTCCAACTATCATTCAAATACAAATATTTTCAAACTAATCAGTATAACTCTCTCAACTTTAAAAAAAAAAAATAATTCAATTTTTTCAAATTTTAAAACAAAAATAATATTAAAAAATTATATTATAACAATATTTTAATTTTATAATATTTTTTATTTAACTTTCTTCTTTCACATTTCTCAAAACCCAATAACTACTTATCACGAACTATCTCACTGCTATTAACAAATCATCTTATTACTATTAATAAGATTCTCATTTCATCTCATTCTCTAAATATCCTAATTAACCTACTATATTTGTATAAGATTTGTGTGAAGCTTAACATTTATATAAATAAAAGTGGATAAAGAAAAGACATCACCGGCCCTGGAATACTTGCATGGTTGTCTCGTGACATTGGTGGACCTAAGAGATGCTTTTAAGCTTTGGTGGGTAGTCCCTCCTGCCAATATCCTTAATGTTGGATGTTGATCACTTAGATATTGATGAACTTTTTAACAAAGTAGAGTTTGAATGGGATTGACATCATAGGAAAAGTTATCCCAACAAAACAGACGAAAGCACCAAAGCAAAAGACCTCTTAATTAAGATCAAAAGAGACCGTATTCAATTACCCTCAGTTTTTGGTTTCTAAAGTACCCTACCTACCTACCTACCATTCACAAAAGCATGCATGCGAACAACACGGCATCTTTATTACGAGCCATTTCATCGATATGGGTCCAAGATTTTGGCATAGACTCACAAAAAATAATTAGATTTTTACAAATTAACATGATCGATGTTGTAGAGTTTTCAGGTCATCAGCGTTTTGTAATTTAAACTCACAGCTGTGGTAATTTACAGTCATTAAAAATATTTATGTTTCTTGTTTTATCTCACTAAACTAATAGAAGTTCAAAATATTTAAGTTTTTTTCTTTTTAAATCTTATTAATGTATTCTCGTTTACAAAATGTTGATTTACAAATGTTGTTTAAATTAAATATTGATGGAGCTATATTTCCAACGCATCACAGTGCAGGTATTAGAGTAATTCTTAGAGATTGCGGGTGAGGTACTAATTATGATAGCTAGTAAGAAAGGACATGAAGTCAGTGATGCAGCAGGAATTGAGATGCTAGCTATTCTCATAGGGCTTCAGTTGAGTGTACACTTTGGGATCAGCAATCTCTTCATTGAAAGTAATTCTATAATCATGGTGAAGGCGTTGCAAGAGGCCAGTTGAGCCTTCCATGTCTATGTTAGGCAATGTCACAAAGGATACAAAAGAGTTGATGGCACGATTTCGAAGCTATGAAATTAGACATGTGAGAAGGATGTGTAATTAAGTCGCGCATAGGCTTGCAAGATTTGCTTGAAATGTCAATGACATTAACTTGTGGTGGAGATATTTCTCTGATGTAATTTCTCGAGTCCTTTGGACTAATAAACATTTATATGGCTGGTGTCTGTTAATTAAGCTTGTTTTCTATAAATATATATATATATATATATATATATATAGAAATTTTAAAAATACATAATTAAATACTTTCATTACTCTTCGTTTAGAAAACTAATGACTATTTTATTGGCTGACACATGAGATCAATATGCCAGATCAACCAATCAAAGATTGATATGTGACATTAATTTCTCGTTAGTTTTCTAACAGGAGATTAATCCAATATATTTTACATAAAAGTAACAAGAGATTTGATAAAAATAAACTCATAAATTGATATAGTTTCATATAATAAGTTAGAAATACTTTATAATAAAAGTAATTTTACAATTTAGTATACTATATCAAATCATGTCAATTTATAAATTTATTTTTATAAAATATCTTTATGGTTAAAGCAATACTTCACTTGAAACAATACGTTTGATTATCAATCTAATCACGTATCACGCCTAAATATTGCCATGAGTCATGACCATGATCAACAAGAATAAATACACAATCAAGCAGTAGAACATGAAAGGATTTTTTCATAACAGGGAAAACCCACTACGTACAGTGGGATACGTACCCTAGCTGGGACCTTGTCCACTACTCAAAACATCATCACTACTGAGAAAAACCAGTACAAGAATCATAAAACAGATCCGCAGACAAGACATGATAATCCATGTCGACTCGCTCTGGGTAATTTGTTCAAGTTCATGCAAAAAATATCTCTCTACGACTTTCAGAAGATAATAAGGCCGAAAGATTTAAAAAAAACGAAAAAACCTCTTTACAGTTATGTTTATTTAAATTTTACACAAGACTTGAGTTTGAGGGGCGACCATTATCTTCTCATTTAACCATAGAGGCAACGTTTTACAATAAAATAAGAGAACAAGTTGTTTTCTTTTTTAATCTAACAAACGCTTTATACTTTAACTATTAAATTATCAATGCAATTCTTTTGCTAGTTTAGAAAGTACAAGTATAAAAAAAGTTTTTATTTTTTTTTAATTTTTTTTTCTGAGAAATAGACTTCATTTCATTCTAATGAAACTGAAGTTACAGCTGTGACTGATAAATATAGAAAAAAACTCAGATTACAAGTCAAACTATTCATTTGTTTAGGGCTTCTTCGTACACAAATTTCTTTGTGATTGACATTATTTTGACTTCTATAAACTTTTTAATGACAAAACTCTTTAAGATACGAGACTCTGTAACAACAGATATATTTCCATCCCGATTTACCTGAGAAAAACATCACTCTGTATAAACAGAGATATCCATCCCTAACCTCCAAAAGAGGAGATGGGTTTGGAAAGAGGAGAGGGTATCCAAACCCATGCATCTCCTCTTTTGGAGGAGCGGGAATTAATTAGTATACATGTATTTTTCGGTCACAGTTGAATGCCCACACAATATAACTGAATGACCTTCACGCAGTGGTTCAGAATGTTGATGTGCTTGGTAATGAGATATTTGCTCAAGATGTATATCAAGTGCTCTGGTAGAATGTTTGAAAGAAAACTTTTCTATTGAACCATCAGTTTTTCCACACATAGGTCTGCCGTGACTTTATAATGCTTTTATAGATAGCTACAATAGCTAACACTTTTCCATGCTACAATAGCTAATACTTTTCCATGAGCTTAGAATTGATAGACACTTGTCCTACTAGAAATGGTTTCTGTACAGGGGATACTCTGTTGATCTTCTGGAAAGCCTTGCTGTCATTTGTTGAGCATGCCGTGGTGTTGGTGGAGTCCTCTTGTCTGCATGCTGTGGTATTAGTGGAGACACTTTCTGATTTGGCTGGGTCATGGTCTGCTATTGCAGTGGACAGTTTGTCTCTTGTTAAAAAGGTTTCTGCTGAGACATGCATTGCCAAGGTGATTTCCTTAACAGCCCCCCTCGATTCAAGCGGCACTGGTGGACAGTGAGGCGTGATCGAAGATGGAGAAATCTTCTTGTTGACAATGGTTTAGTGAGTATATTTGCCACTTGATCTTTGCTTGATACAAAGGAAACGTTAAGTGTCTTGGTGGCTACTCGATCTCTTACAAAATAATAATCCAGTTCCACATGCTTGGTTCAAGCATGTAGAACTGGATTTATAGACAAGTACGTGGCCCCCAAATTGTCACACCATAAAGTTGGTGGATCATTCAAAAAAATTTCAAGTTCCATTAAAAAAGATTGAAGCCATAATATTTCATAAGTTGTATTAGTAATAGCCTTATACTTAGCTTCAATAGATGATCTAGCAATGGTGGGTTGCTTTTTGGAACCCCAGGAGATAAGATGTGTGCCAAAAAAAATACAAAACCCACTAGTGGATTTTCTATTATCAGGGCATCATGTCCAATCAGTATCTGAAAATGCAGAGAGAGATGGTTTTGAGGATTTAGAGTAAAAAAGACCATAGTGAGGAGTTTGTCTAAGATATCGAAGGATACATTTGA
This sequence comes from Carya cathayensis, assembly GCA_011037825.1. Taxonomy (NCBI): domain Eukaryota; kingdom Viridiplantae; phylum Streptophyta; class Magnoliopsida; order Fagales; family Juglandaceae; genus Carya; species Carya cathayensis. The sequence continues at coordinate 671,233 of QGSO01000352.1, read as the reverse complement.
CAGCTTGCCAATGAGAAACTCTTGGATTATGCATGTATTGACACACTTTATTTACAACAAATGAGATTTCTGGATGAGTATAGGATAGGTATGGCAAGCTACCAACGACACTGCGATATAAATGTGGATCCTCAAAGGAGTTTCCCTCTAATGCCGACAGTTTTATGGAGGATGACATGGGTGTAGAAACAGGTTTTGCATTATGCATATTAGTGCGATGAAGAAGATCCGAAATGTATTTAGATTGACTTAAGTACAATCCTTTTTCATTTCGACATATTTCAATGCCTAGAAAAAAATGCAGGGGACCTAAATCTTTCCCAGGAAAGGACAATCCTAAGGCAGCAATGAAATCATATATTAATTTCGAATCAGACCCAGTGACTATAATGTCATCTACATATATAAGCACAAACATAATATGAGATGCATTATGATACACAAACAAAGAAGTGTCAGATTTTGATTCTTGAAAATCCAGTGAAAAAAGTTCGTTGCTGAGCTTTGAGAACCATGCCCGAGGGGCCTGTTTTAGGCCATAAATGGCCTTTTTCAGCTTACACACATGGTTAGGAAATTCCGGATGCACAAAGCCAGATGGTTGCCGCATATATACTGCCCCCTCCAGATCACCATGCAAAAATGCATTTTGTATGTCTAACTATTGGAGATGCCAGTTAAAGGTAACAGCCAATGAAAGAATGATGTGGATGGGGGTGTGTTTAATGACTGGAGAAAGTTTATGTGTAATCAATGCCGGCTTGTTGATGAAAGCCTCTGGCTACAAGGTGTGCTTTACGCCTTTCCAAAGTGCTATCAGCTTTCCTCTTTGTTTTAAGTATCCATTTGGGTCCCAAAACATTGAGAGAAGTTGAGGAAGGAACCAAGTCCCATGTGTGGTCGTGTAACAGTGCATGGAATTCCAGTTTCATGGCCTCACGCCATTCAGAGAATTTAGAAGCCTCAGTGTATGAAGTGGGTTCCTTTGGAACTTGGTTGTGTGTAATGATTGTATGTGAAAGAGAGGGTTGTTGGATAGGCCAAGGAACGGTGGCATCTATGCATGTAAGGGGCGTTTAGTGTTTACCTTAGCACAAGTGATCATTGGATGAGTGTTTGAAGGTGGCGCTGGAGCTAGAGGTTCGGAATGCACAAGAGAGGGTTTGACGTTTTGAGGAGGTAGGGATTGTGAGGATGAAGACGGGTTGTTTTGCGAATCAGGTGTGAGGGCCGAAATTTGATTAAGTGAGGATTGGGTTGGATTAGAGTGGACCGTGGGTAAAGCAAGTCCAGTGAGGTTTGTGGGAGGGGCTTGTGCATGCAATGGCCGAGTCAATGGGGAATTAAAGTGAAAATTAGTGATGGGTCATGTTGGACTAGACTCAGGTTGACTGGATAAAACTGTTTGTGTTTTAAAGGGAAAGTGATCCTCATTGAACATTACATCTCTAGAGATGTAGATCCGGCCAGATGGAAGATGAAGGCATCGATATCCTTTATGATCTAGGCTATAGCCCATAAACACACAAAGTGTGGATCGAAAATCCATTTTATGATGATTGTATGAGCGCAAATTTGGCCAACATGCTACGCCAAATATCCAAAGAAAATTATAATCAGGAATTTTTTTTGAAGAGAAATTGAAAAGGGGACTTATTTTTTAAAATTGGTGTTGGCATTCTATTAATTAGAGAAACCGAAGTTAAAAATGCCTCGGACCAGTATTTGCTTGGCATGGATGCTTGAGCTAAAGAAGATAGTCCCGTTTTCACAATATGACGGTGACGAAGTTCAACCGTCCCATTTGGAGCATGAGAATACGGACATGTGAGGCGATGAATAATACCAAATGATTGAAGCATTTTTGTAAATGGTCTAAATTCACCACCACCGTCCATTTGCACATTTTTAATGTTTGAAGAAAAATAGTTATGGACATAATTTATGAAAGCAAGAAAAATAGATGAAACATCATATTTGGATTGGATTGGAAAACACCAAATATATTGAGAGTAATCATCAATAATAGAAAAGTAAAATCTACAACCATTAGAGGATAAAACGGGGGCCAGACCCCAAACATCTAGGAAAAGTAACTCAAAGGGTTGTGTGGACTTAGAGGGTGATGGATAGTGAGGAAGTGCATGTGCTTTGCCTTGATAACAAGCAATGTGAAACATTTGTGTAAGAATTTGTTGGAAGCTTAAACTGACTAATGATAAAAGCCGTAGTTTTCGGGGAGGGATGTCCAAGATGGAGGTGCCATTGAAGTGATGAAGTGCGTTCGCCTATGTATGCTTGAGGTGAGGTCGTAATTGATGTAGGAGTGGTGGCATCCATAGGTAAGACATACAAGCCATTTTTAATGGTTCCTTGAAGTAGAACCCTCGTGTTTGCAAATCCTTCACAAGAAAATAATCGGAATGAAACTCAAAATAAACTGAATTATCATGACATAATTGACGAACAGATAACAAATTTTTTGTAATTGAAGGAACATGAAGAAGTTGAGAAACAAGAAATTTGCCAGAAGGGGTATGCATTTGCACGGAACCTGTGTGAAGGACAGGCATTGTGGAACCATCTCCGATGCTGACTTGATTCGAACCCTGATATGAAGAAGAATCCAAATTAAGATTAGTAAAATCAGAGGTGAAGTGATTTGTTGCTGCAGTGTCCAGAAACCATGCATTAACATGCTGTGGGAAAGATGGAAATGTGGTAATATTTGCTGATAGAGAAGGGGGTGGGGTTGTTTGGTAGCTATGATCAAAATGGTGATAACAAGCTAAGGCAATGTGGCCAGGCTTGTTACACATTTGACAGTGGGGCCTATTATCACACAGAGTGGAGAAGGAGGAAGTATTTTTCCTTCCTCCCCCACGTCGCCCCCGATAGGGTCTAGAGCCTCTACCCTGAGGTGATGTAGTAAAAGTATTGGGTTGTTTCACCGAGGTATTATGAGTAGCAAGAGAATGAGTAGCTAGCATGGTTTGAGCTTGATGAGATAAACGTGATTCGTGGGCTAGGAGGAAGCTGTATATTTGCTATGGAGAGAGGGGATCTGCCTGAGTTGTGAGAGAGGTGACTAAGGGATCATAATCTGTCCCTAGTCCCGCAAGTAAATAAACAACAAACTCTGATGAAGAGAGGGGCTGCCCAGCTCCGCTTAAGGACCAGCTGCCTGAGTTAGGTGAGGATTCTTCAGATGCCATTCGGCTCTATGGAAGAAAGGAGAAAAGGAAAAAGAAAAATTAGATGTTATAAGGAGAAGACGCAAGTTTGATAGGGCTCTCTGATACCATAATGAGATATTTGCTCAAGATGTATATCAAGTGCTCTGGTAGAATGTTTGACAGAAAACTTTTCTATTGAACCATCAGTTTTTCCACACATAGGTCTGCCGTGACTTGACAATGCTTTTATAGATAGCTACAATAGCTAACACTTTTCCATGCTACAATAGCTAACACTTTTTCATGAGCTCAGGATTGATGGACACTTGTCCTACTAGAAATGGTTTCTGTACAGGGGATACTCTGTTGATCTTCTGAAAAGCCTTGCTGTCGTCATTTGTTGAGCATGCCGTGGTGTTGGTGGAGTTCTCTTGTCTGCATGCCGTGATATAAGTGGAGACACTTTCTGATTTGGCTGGGTCGTGGTCTGCTGTTGCAGTGAACAGTTTGTCTCTAGTGAAAAAGGTTTCTGTTGGAACATGCCTTGTCAAGGTGATTTCCTTAACACTCGGAACTCTCATTTATGGCTTACAAAAGAAGAAATCATGACTAAAAGAAATAAGTGTTTACATAGTTTGGGGTTAAGGAGTACGTCTATGAGTCTAGGGTGTAAAATCCACTATAGTTAGAATTTTATACAATCTCTTCGTCCTCACTGAACTCTTTATACTTGCTCTCAAAGAGTTCTCTATCGAAAAAATGGTCTTGAAACTCTCTAACTCTTTCTTCCCTTCCCTTGGTCATGTCTCAAAATAAGGTCCACCCCTTTTATTTACTGCCTCCCTCTCATCTTCTAGTCTATCTTTTTACTTTATATCTCATCTTCTTCAGTTTTATGTTTTCTCCCATCCAGCTTTATGTTTCCTCCTCATTTTATGGATAATCAACTCCTTGTTTTTGTCAGATCATTTCTTTCTTCCTTCCATCATCGCACAGTGGACTTCAATTTGCTTCCATGAGCCTTTGGTGAGTTTTACATTGGTGTTCATTCTACCCACTACAATTAGAACTTGAAAAAATATTTTTTTCTTAGAAGTAATTAATGATAAATCATAGCATATGTTACTCACGGTTTGGCTCATGTCGACTGTGTAATAAAAAATCGATTGTGATAAATAAATAGGGTGATCTTATCTTATCGATTGTGTAATAAAAAATGGATTGTGAAAAGACTGTAGTTTAGATAGTGAGATGAGATAGGATGATTTTAGATGAAAATTAAAAGTTGAATAAAATATTGTTAAAATCTTATTTTTTAATATTATTATTATTATTTTGGAATTTGAAAAAATTAAATTATTTATTATATTTTATGGGAAAATTTGAAAAAATTGTAATGATGAGATGAGATGAAATATTTTCACTATCCAAATGGCTAGTTTGGTTACACAAAATTAAATTATCTCATCTCATCTCATATAATTATTACAACTTTTTCAAATTTTCACACAAAATATAATAAACAATTTAATTTTTCAAATTTCAAAACAAAATTAATATTAAAAAATTATATTATAACAATATTTTATTCAACTTTCAACAAAATATCTCATCTGAATTGAGTAAATACAATCTGAATTTTCTAAGTTTTTTTATTTATTGAACTCTAGGAGATAGTGGAAAAGTTAGATATATAATATAGATAATATTTATTTAATATTTAATATTACTAAAAAATTTAGGCCATTTGATATAAAATCCTTTCAATTCATCTCATTTCAATATCTAAACACCACAAATACAAATATTTTTCAATTTTAAAATTTCAAATTTTCTATCTAATCATTACCTAATTATTATAATTTTTCCAAACTTTTAAACAAAAGATCGGACTACTATGCCTCTTAGAGTTTACCGCTGGACGTGCCACCAAGGCATTTTTTTTTTCATATTTTTTAATATATTTAAATAGTTTTAAAAAATATACCAATATACTTAAAATCATTTTTTTAATCACTAAGTAAAAAAAAAAAAAAATTAACCAGAATTCAACTAGGGTGGTCAAACATGAGTGGCATAGAAGCTTTTCCCTTCAAACAAAATAAAAAAAACAATTCATTTTTTTCTAATTTTAAAATAAAAATAATATTAAAAATTTATATTATAATAATATTTTAATTTTATAATATTTTTATTTAACTTTTTCTCTCTCCTTTTCCAAAACTCCATAAAATATACTAATTCAAATTATTTCATTAGTATTTATAAATCATTTTATTACTATTTACAGATTATATCATATGTTCTTATTATCCAAATGAGGCTTTAGATGGACATCTATAAATATTATAAAATTTACTTTATATATCTAATTCACTATAGGGGTGGGCAGCGGGACCCCGCACCCTACTACCCCGCCCTCGTTCGCCCCACCCCCGCATGGGAGGAGGGCAACACCGCCCAGCATGGGTGGGGGCAGGGGCCCTTGCCCTGCCCCCTATATATATATTATATATATATAAACATAAATATTTATATATATACAAAAACATAAATATATGTTTATATATAAAATATAAATATATCTTTATATTTTACAAATTGTGTATATATAAATATATATTACAATTTGTTAGACTTGTTTACAAATATGCATTACAAATTTAAAAACTATATAGTTTAAAACTACTACACTACAACTTACATAAAATATGCACTAGCAAATTTAAAAACTACATAATTTTTAAATTATAGTCATATTTACAAAATTTAAATTTACAATTTGGATCTAAAAATATATTTTTTTATCACTTTTAGATCTAGAAATAATTTTTAAATATAATAAAATGTAGTTTATATTTAAAGTGAAAATGAAGCGGGGCAGGGCGGGGATGCGGGGCCGGGGGACGGATGGGAAAACCCCACCCCCGCACCATGTGAGGCAGGGGAGGGGTCCCTGCACCGTATGGTGCGGGTAGCACCCCTGATTCACTATAGACATGATTCGGTAAAGAATTCTGGAAAAATCTAGTTATAGTCAATTCTGCATATCAATACGTATACTTATTTAATATGATTGGTCAGAAAGTCGACTTTATTAAAAATAATATCAATTTAAATTTTAAATATTATGGTATCAGTATTAATACGTAAATTAATATATAAATTCACTTTTACTTAATAAAACTCAAGAATTCTAAACCATCTAAATGCCTCAAAGTGTTAATTTCTTATATAATAAATAAAATGGCATTGTTATAAATTTATTGGAGTGGTTGCAACTTGCCTGAAGTGGCCAACAAGGATGCGTGTAACTCAAATAATTAAACTCCAGATTCCTTTGCTTAACTCAATACAATGGAGTGAAGAGGCCAACTCCAAGTACAAAGTAATAAATAGTTGAGAATCACAAATATAGATTTGGTCAAAGCACTTTGGCATGATTCGTATTTTTCCAACAGTCTCATCATTAAAATTTTTTTAAATAAAATCTAAAAAATAATTTTATTTTTTTAATTTTAAAATAAAATTAATATTTTAATAATATTTTATTCATATTTTAAATTTCATTTTATCTCATCTTATCTGTATAATTGAATGAAAACTTAATTTAGATTTCAATCTCTTATTTGACAAGGTTCAGTTTGGTAAGTAAGAATTTTGATATCAAAATTTTGAATTTTAAGATAAAATATTAAAATATTATATTTTAATATTATTATTATTTTAAAATTTAAAAAAGTTAAGAAAAAGTTGAATTATTTATTATATTTTATATGGAGAGTTAAAAAAATTATAATGATGATATGAGAATTTTAAATTTAAGATAAAAATTTTAGATGCCAAACCGAACCTTAACTAGTGACTTTGGAGTAAAGAAAAGGACAAATGACAATTCATGAGAAATAAATTTATAAAAAGTAGAAAGCACTTTTAACCTAAATTTTATGTTGATTAATAGTATGTTTCGGATTAGGTTTAGTCTTGGTTGGAATTGGAATTTCAAGAATGGAGTGTTACGTATAGAGAAATATTTTAATCATAAAAGGGTTACATAAAAATAAATAGAGAAAGTGACGTGACTTGATATGCTACGCTAAATTGTAAAGTTACTTTTGTCCAATTATAGAGGACATTATATTGATCCAATGGGTCCAATGCACCAAGCCTATTCCAACAAAGAAATAATTAAGTTGATTTCAAAATAACTTGTTTTCAACAATAATATGATATATAAGAGCATCATTATTGGAAGATTAAGGGATGTAATCACCTAAATGTTTATTTTATAGCACCCTCCCAATAAATAATAAAAAATAACAAAAGTTTTATGTACAGTCATTTTTGTGTACTCCTTATTTTACTAATGCGATTGGCTATATCACATTTTATTAATATAAAATAATTGGTTTGATAGCTAGCTGGGAGATGAGATTTTGGCTGAGAGCAGATTAGTGATTAGGGATTCTAGGTTGCAGCTCAAGTCTCTTTGGTCTAAATCAAGTTGGAATGTAGAGCTGCTTCGGTACTTGGTTTTCTGAGCAGCTGGTGCAAAAAATTACGAGGTCGGATATCAAGTTGAAGGAGGGAGGGAACAAATGTGTTTGGGCCCCTTCGGTTGATGGTAATTTCTCCACTAAATCTAAGTGGCAGCTTGTGTGGAAAAAATGGAGTTTGCGCTCTTGTAGATGCCGCATGCCTCCACCAAAAAATCATCTCATTTGACACTACATCATGCCACAACCATGATAGCTATCCATGGTGTGTTATCGATTATTATTTCTTGGGTTATTTGGAGGGCAGATGTGCATCTCGGATGAAGGGTGAGGATCGTTTTGAGTGAACTTAAGGGATATTTCAAATGACTAGCAGAAATTCAAAATGATGAGCACTAATGCTTTTTCAGTTTTGCAAGATCTTAATTGTCTATTATTCCAATTCATGAAAAATTACCAAGATTAATTGTTTGGAAAGTGCTGGATATGGGTTTTATTAAGCTTAATGTTGATTGTGGATCTTGTAGAATTCCGGGGAGGTCCGGTGGTGGGGGCATCCTTCGGGACTATAGGGGTAGGGTGATAGCGGGTTTTGCTCACTTTTATGGTTATGCGACGAATATTATTGCTGAGTGTCGTGCTCTTCTTGATGGTCTTCGTTTGTGTCACTCATGTGGTTTGAGAGATTTATTAATGGAATTTGATTCAAGTGTTGTGATGGGTTGCTAGCTTCCGGAATATGCAAAAATATTGGTTTCTTTGAGACTTTTGGGAAGAAATAAAATCTCTTGTTAGTTTGTTCAGTATTCGCTTTCGACATAATTTTAGAGATGCTAATATGCATAAGATATTTTGGCAAAAAAAAGCATGATGGGTAGATCTTTTGATTTTATTTGTGAGGATTTGATACAAGGAAGGCTTCAAGGTATTGCTCGACTAGACTTGTTGATAATTTCATATATTGGTTATTGATATATTTTTATGATGAAATGTTGTAATCATGGTTTTCCTTTATCTTAATAAGGGTTTTTAATAATTAGAGGCTTGACCTCGCTTTTGTTTAAAAAAAAATTGAAATTCAAAAGACATAATAATAATAATAGGCATAAATAATAAATTACTTCGTATGCTTTGTCTTAGGTTCAAATTACTCTATGTTTTTAAAATAAACTTTTTACCCTTCTTGTTAAAATTGATCAAATTAGTCATTCTATTGAAATTCTGATATTAAACTATTAAAACTATCCAAGCATAACAATTGGAATGCGACGTGGCAAGGTTTTTTTTATTTTTTTATATATAAAAATATAAATATTTATTTATTTATAGAAAATAGATTTCATTTCATTTATGAAACTCGAAATTATATCTGTGATTGATAAATACAGGAAAATACTCAGGTTGGAAGCTAAACTACTTACCTGTGAAGAGCTTTTTCACACACAAATTTCTCTGTGACGGTCGTTGTTTTAATTTTTATAAACTCTCCACTGGCAAAACTTTCTGAAATATAAAACTCTATAAAAATATAGATGTCTATCACGTGGCAAGGTTCTTAACAAATAAAAAGAAACACTAATAAATACAACTATATTCTAAATGTAAAAAATAATAAATGTTATTGAAAACGAAACTTTGAATTTAAACAAAATTAAAAGAGTAGCACCTCTGTCCGTGGCCACTACTCAAGGAATTTGAGTGGTTGATCAAAATTGCAGTACACGCACCACATCTCAATACAACGAATCTTAATATAATAAATAAGAGAAACAAAAATTTTATTTATTATTTTTATATATTATATAATACATATATTATATTTTTTTTTCTTATCAAATATAATATATACATATATATATATATATATATGTACGATGAGTAAAAGAATTCAATTAATTTTAAAAAAATAAATTAAAAAATTTATTAAAAAAAAAAGTTTAGACGTTTGGTGTGTATTTAGAGATGATGAGTAAAAAAAAAAAAAAAAAAATGAAAAAGGGATGTGGGGATGGAGGCTGAAGAAAGGGTGTGTGTCGGCTATTTGAACATTTCTAGGGGTAGATAGTTGTTTGTTTTTGTGTCTTGTTTTCGTTATCAATTTTGGTTGGAGGGTAGATATATGGGTGCTTTCCACAAACTTTTTCAATCATTGGTGAAGTAAATGCCATTCATTATCTCCAAGCCTCTTTTTTTTTAATCTTTTTCTTTCCGAAAACAACCACAAATGAAAGAAGTTCAGCATATTTATCTTCAATAACAAAGATACTTATCGAAGAAAGTATCAGGCCTTGAAGTCAAAATAGCCCACAACGCTTTTTCTCAAACATTCCGCAGCTTTGTTGAGGAGCCTAGTGCTACTACATCCACTCCATTTTCTGATGCTTGCACTTCATCTGCAGTATACAGGTCAAACGAAGGCACGCAGTGTGGCCATGGCCTATAACCAAGTGGGGCCAGGGGAGGGACTAAACTGGAAATTAAAGAGAGATAAAGAAGTGGTGTAGTGTAGTGTAATAATGGTGGGAAAGTATGAGAAACAGCGGGCATTCAATGCGGACATGTTTGTATTGACTGGGTCACTGGAAGTCTGGAAGAGTAACGAGGCATTTAATGGGTTGCAAAGGATTTGTCTTTGCGTCCTAGCTGAGAGAACATAAACAGTGTGAAAAAGTGGTTGGTAACGGTGTGGTAGTACTAACAGTAACAGCAGGGAAGGGGTTGTTGAAGCTATTCTTGCTGCTGTGTGTGGTTCTTCCCCAGTTCAGGTTGTGCTTTTGTGTGTATATATCTGGGGTGTGTAGTTTGTTTGGGCTCAAGTTTGGGTGTTTCAGGGTCTAATAATTTCTTGATTCAATTTCGTTCTACTGGGTTCTGTCTGAAGAATTTGATTCTATGAGATCTTTTCCTCATAAAAGTCCAAGTCTTTGGGCTAACAATTTGGATGTCTAGGTTCTTTATCTCTGGTGGGTTTTAATTTGTTTATTCTTGTGGATGTCTAAGTGCTGGTGTTGAGTTTGAATTGGGAGGCCTTAATCATGGGCCCTTTGAGGATGCTAAAGCTGGAATTTCTCTGATCACAATTAAAGGTTTGTTCCTAATCAGATAACCCTTTTGTTTTTTTTTCCTTTCCCTCTTCTTTGAGAATGAGACTTGTTTATCCCACTAAAGTTCTGGGTGTTAATGGAGTGATCTTTGTTTCTTTTTTGGTTGCTTTGAATGTCTGTCAGGTGGTATAAAGTAAAGGCTCCTCAGCAGTATACCTAAAGTTCGAAATGTATGTCTGAGACTGAACCTCTGAGGCTAAAGATTTCATTTTGAAAAACAAAACAGAAACCCCATTTGCTTTCCATTCTAGTTTGAAAGATTTTCTGTGGAAAGAGAGGAAGAAAGGCATTCATATGTCACTATGGAAGCCTATAACTCACTGTGCTGCTATAATCAAGAACAAGAAGAGCAGGAGGAGAGATGGTTCTGGTCTGACCGAGGAAGGGAAGAGAAGGCCATCGATTCTCCGGCAATTGCAGGAGAATAAGCTCAGAGAGGCTCTTGAGGAAGCATCTGAGGCTGGTTCTCTTTCTAAATCACAAGACATTGATTCCTCGGAGCCTTCGAACCAAGAGGGTGGTGGCGGTCTCGGGCGCTCGAGATCCCTTGCTCGCCTCCATGCCCAGAAGGAATTCTTGCGTGCCACTGCTCTCGCTGCGGACCGGACCTTTAGCTCAGAGGAGCGCATTCCTAGCTTCCAGGATGCCTTCAATAAGTTCCTTACAGCGTACCCCAAGTTTCAATCCACGGAAAAGATTGACCAGTTGAGGTTGAACGAGTATCGCCACCTAACCGAGTCGTCCGCAAAGGTATGCCTTGATTACTGTGGCTTTGGCCTCTTTTCGTATCTTCAAACTCAACAATATTGGGAGTCATCGGCATTTACTTTGTCCGAGATAACTGCGAATTTGTGCAACCATGCCCTTTATGGAGGTGCCGAGAAAGGTACCGCAGAAGACGATATCAAGACTAGGATAATGGATTATTTAAACATACCTGAAAAGGAATATGGGCTTGTTTTTACAGTGAGTAGAGGTTGTGCATTTAAGTTGCTTGCTGAGTCTTACCCTTTCCAAACAAACAAGAAGCTTTTGACCTTGTTTGATCATGAGAGCCAGTCTGTGAATTGGATGGCTCAGAGTGCCAAGGAGAAAGGTGCTAAGGTTCACAGTGCCTGGTTTAAATGGCCTACCATGAAACTCTGCTCCAGGGAGCTGAGAAAGAAAATTGCAAATAAGAAGAGGAGGAAGAAGGATTCTGCAGCCGGGCTTTTTGTATTTCCTGTACAGTCGAGGGTAACTGGGGCCAAGTATTCTTACCAGTGGATGGCACTTGCTCAGCAAAACAATTGGCATGTATTGCTTGATGCTGGGTCATTGGGTCCCAAGGACATGGACTCTCTCGGATTGTCCCTCTTTCGGCCAGATTTTATTATCACCTCGTTTTACAGGGTATTTGGCTCGGACCCAACTGGATTTGGATGCCTTTTGATAAAGAAATCTGTGATGGGAAGCCTGCAAAACCCATCTGGACATACTGGGTCAGGAATGGTGAGGATCCTCCCGGTTTTTCCCCAGTACCTTAGTGACTCCGTGGATGATGTTTTGGTCGGAATCGAAAATGATGCATTAAATGGCAATGAAGAGTCCCTCCCCGAAACACATGGGGGTTCCCAGATGCCTGCCTTTTCAGGTGTCTTCACTTCCAACCAGGTGAGGGATGTCTTTCAGGCTGAGACAGAACAAGATAACAGCTCAGACAGGGATGGCGCTAGCACTTTATTTGAGGAGGCTGAGAGCATTTCAGTTGGAGAGGTTATGAAAAGTCCAGTTTTCAGTGAGGATGAATCATCAGAGTATTCATACTGGATCGATTTGGGTCAGAGTCCATTTGGGTCTGATAATTCTGGCCAATTGTCAAAACAGAAAGCAGGCTCACCTTTACCACCGTTGTGGTTTTCTGGCAGAAGAAGCAGTAAGCGACTCTCTCCGAAACCAACGTCGAAATTATCAAAGAGCCCAATGTATGATGACAGGATGGTAAACCTCAAACTGCATGAGGATCCTGTGTTGTCCTTCGATGCTGCTGTGTTGTCAGTGTCTCAGGAACTTGATCGTGTTAAGAAGATTCCTGAGGAAGAGCAGTTTGTAGAAGCAGATGCCTCTCGAATTAGTGAATATTACGCAGATTCCCAGCAAGTTGAGATCCAAGAAGAGCAAGTGCACAGTGATACAATGTTGAGTTCTACTGCAGATGAGTCCAGACTCAAGAACCAGAATTCCAGCCTTCAGCCTGGTAATCGTGAGCATTCCTCAACCTCTGAAATACGTCAAGAAGTGAAAGAAAGTGCTATAAGGAGAGAAACAGAAGGTGAGTATAGACTGCTTGGAAGGAGGGAAGGTAATCGATTTGCTGGTGGTAGATTTTTTGGTCTTGAAGATGGTGACCGAGTTGCGAGCATGGGCCATAGGGTCTCTTTTAGCATAGAAGATAACCAAAAAGCAGATTTGAACCGTTTGTTTGTGTCTGGAGAAACATCTAGGACTACCCTTCGTGATGATGAGTCTGTAAGTGATGGTGAATATGGTGACGAGCAAGAGTGGGGAAGGAGGGAGCCTGAGATAATTTGTCAGCATCTTGACCATGTTAATATGTTGGGTTTGAACAAAACTACCCTCAGGCTGCGGTATATGATCAATTGGCTTGTTACCTCGTTACTTCAACTTCGGTTACCTGGTTCAGATGAAGGCAACGGAGAATCGCTTGTGCAAATATATGGCCCTAAAATTAAATATGAAAGGGGTGCGGCTGTAGCTTTCAATGTGAGGGAGGGCAGTGGAAGAGGGCTTGTTCACCCAGAAATTGTACAGAAGTTGGCCGAGAAACATGGCATTTCTCTTGGAATTGGTATCCTTAGTCACGTTCGGAGAGTGAATGGTCCAAAACAGCATTGCAGATTTGACCTTGATGATACAGCCTTGTGCAAACCAATGGCTAATGGCTGCCAAGATGGTAAAAACGTGTTCTTCAGAGTTGAGGTTGTTACTGCATCACTCAGTTTTCTTACCAACTTTGAAGATGTATATAAGATGTGGGCTTTTGTGTCCAAGTTTCTTAATCTGTCATTTGTTGAAGGGGATGAATTATGTACAGTCCCAGAAAGTTCAGAAAGTTAGGATTCGGAGCTTGTATCAATGTTTTTGTTTTCATTTTGAAGATACAGCAACCCCACCAACGCTTTTAGCTCTGTGGGAGTGGAAATGCTGGAGCTTTAACCTTTCTGTAATGAAATCTGAGACAGTGAATTAGTGGGAGATGTTGAAGCAATGAAACAATGGAAAGGTATGGTATTGTGAGGTCTTTGGTTTTTTGTCCCTCCACAGGAGCTTTTCCTTGTGAGATGGGGAATTTTTTCATTCTTGTTATATCTATGGATGATTTTTTTAAAATTTATTATTATTATTATTATTTTAAAATTACCTTTCATGTGGAGTTTGCTTGAAAGTCATATGTGAGCTGAGGAAGTAATATGTAATGTGAAAGAGTCAAAATTGATCTGAGAATCGTTTCCATTTTGTGCAATAGGTGTTTGAACTAACTATGTTAATATATTTTGGAGATAGACTCAAATACCATGTTCTATTCTATTTTGTCTTTGCCTTTTTATATATATATATATGGCATCCTAAATTTAGTTTCGTGATAAGGCCAAAAATCAAGTTAAGGGATAAAGTTAAGAAGAAATAAGATAAGTTGACTCAAACTCTTAAAAGGAAAAGGCTTCACAAAGCAAGTTGAACTCAATGACTCCAAGGAAATAGACCTCTATATAAGGCAAATATCTCCACAAATTGGGGGACCTTCGATAGACCCTCCACGGGCTCGGGAGGACTTCTTGATGCCTAAACTAAATTTCTCTATTGTATTGAGCGGTATGTGACGTCATGTGAGATTGTAAAATTGTTACTCATAGTGGATTTTGTCCCCAAACAACCCGTAGAAGTAAGTTTTTATGCCGAATCACGTAAATCTCTATGTTTCTCTTTAGTTATTTCTATTTGCTTATCTATTATTTATTTTATAGATGAACTTGAAGAGCACCGTATCGAACCCGAGTCACCATCGTGGGCCAAGGATACTTCTTTCCCTATTTCGGTTTGTTATATCATTTCTTTGCTAAATAATTTCTTTCATTCTATTTCATCCCTCGTTCCTGCTTGGTCCATATTGATATTTTTTTGCCACTCATGTATGCATTGAGTTTAAATTAGGTAGATCACTACCTAGAAATCTTGTAAAAGTTTGCACAATCCAAACTCTTAAGATGTTATTGTTTTTGGAGTGAGACAGAAAAGATGTCTTTGCTAAATGTAGGGGAGATTAAGCTCCCTTACCTGCATGGGAGAGATGCATTCTCATGAGTCATGGCATTAAAATTGAAGTGAAATAATTAACTAGAATTTGTAAGGTCTTTCTCCCATTGAGCCACATACATTTTTGAGTAATTTGATACTATATTAAAATAATTGAAACTTGAAAGGGTGCTTGAATTTGAATGGTCAGAAATATAACACTTCATCTTTTTATCCGAAGTTACCAATGGTTCGAGTCTTCCATTGTTCCTTTTTTTTTTTAATTGATCCATTGTCATTATTTAAATGATTCTTATAGTTTGTCATTTTCTTCCTTTTTAAGAGATTACTCTCGTGCAATTTTCTCACACAAGTCGAAGGAAAATCTTTCAATCATGCCTATAATTTTTCATTTTTAATTAACTTTTCTTAGAGATAATATAAAATGAAAAATGATTTGTTTTATTCTAAAGTATAGGGTTAGATAACAGGACTCTGTCCCTCGGCTTGCCCATGTGTTTCGCCCGACCTACATTGCAATTGGGCTAAAAATCCACCTGATTTATCGGGCAAGCGGGATGGGTTAAATTTTTATTTTTTTTATAATAAAGCGGGGTAAGTTACGGGTCTTGAGTCTCATCTTCTTCTTCTTCTCAATTTTCTAAGTCAGTCTCTCGTCTATTCCTTCTTCTTCCTTCTCTTCTCCCTTTTTCTTCTCTAAGCCTCTCCTTTCTTCTTATTCTTCTTCTTCCCCAAGCCTCTCCTATACTCTCTCTTCTTCTTCGCTGAAGTCGTGGGTCTTTGGAAAGTTCTCTAGATCCTTTTCCTGGTTGTGACATCATCATTATCTAGTTACGAACTAGATACCCACGGTGTCATTCTTTGGCTGTGAACCAAAACCGCATGGCATCATTTTCTGGTTGCGAATTGAGGACCCACAACATCATTCTTAGGTCGCGAATTGAAGAACACGACATCTTTCTCTCGTGGTGTCATTCTCATATTGCCAACCAGAGACCTATGGCGTTGTTTTTTTGGTCTTGAATCCATTGTAGTTCCATTTTTTGTTTCATTTTTTTGTTCAATTTTAGTTGGTTGTTTTAGTTTGGAAGGTGCGATGGAGGGAATGAAGGAAGAAATATTTTTTTCAGTGTATTTTTGTAATTTGGGAAAGGAGGAGCGGCCAGTTCTTACCCTCCATCCATCCGCATGTATGATGGGTACGAATGGTTTTTCTATAAGATGGGCGTAGGGGGCGGGATGGCATTAGGCTGCCTTACCTAGGCCTGTGCAGAAAAGACCATAACCCGGCCCGTCCATGAGACCCGAACCAACCTGATTGAAAAGCTGGTTGAAGTAACTTGTTGGTCAAACCCGCTAAAACCAACTACACATTTTAACATCTATTTAACTTTATCGTTCCGAAAGTAATGGTGACATTGACTAGTGATCTTCTTCGACGTGCTTTTGCTTTCTACTCAGACTCTATTGCAATACAAATGAGGTGATTTGGAACTGAGTTTGCAACATCATCCAAGTTAGCTCTGGCTCTATTTCAATTTGTCGCTTCTCCGATTCCAATCTTAAGGCCTCCCTCGCCTTGGCCATTTTGCTTGGTTGGTCTCATTTTCTTCACTTCCCCAATTCATCTCATTTTTTGTGGGCGTTCGACTTGTCCAATGTCAACCCAAGAGATTGAGCACTTTTATTTTTGGAAAACGATAGGATTACTACTATTTTACTACTTATTTACTACTCATTTTGTATTTGATTTTTTTTTAATTTTTTATTTTACTTAATGGTTAAGGAGTGATTATTAGTAAAATTATATATTTTTAACATTTTTTCTTAATGGCTAAGGATGTTAAAAAAATACTTAAAAGAAAATGATAAAAAAATAAAAAAATTCCTAATACCTTATAAGTAGTAAATGGGTAGTGATAGGGTAGTAAGCCTATCACTACCATTTATTTTTATACATTTTTTTATAAAATTTTTGTAGGAAGAGACTTTGCATCTTGAACCTGAGCCCAGAGGCCAAGACTGAAGCTTTATGCACCTGCATATCGTTTTATCTAACTAACCGCAAAAGAAAATAGATCGCCATGCACTTGTGGAACTAGAAAATCATATAAGAAACTAAATAGCATGCCTAAAGCTGGAAGATATTACCTTCTCCATTATTCAATGTTTTTGAGCTCCCAAGCTTGCAGTTCTAAAAAACAAGTAGATCAAAATGTTTGCTCGGCCATTAGACCCCAACACCGTGACTGCCACGAGAAGATTATATCAAAACGTGAAGCTTTCAAAACGCAATCGAGGGCAAGGGCGTTCGTCGGGTCAGGTAGACTCATATCAGTTTGAGTTTTCTGGATTGGGTCGGGCCGGGTTGGACCCAGACACAAACCTGGTTGGGGTCGAAAGGCAAAGAGGGCTACTACCCGCCCCTTTTTTGGGGGTTTATGAGCAAAAAAATATTGGTAAAGGTACACAAAATCTCATTATAGTTCTATTCTTTCACGATTGTTCTCTATAAAAATCTGTCTTACTAATAAGTTTTTGGTTGATAGATGCATAACTCTCAACTCTATTTATCATGGGTGCTATTATCACTTGAGGTTTTTGTTGCTTTCACCCTCTTGCAGATCATGGTGATGTCTATTCAATTCATTATATAAAACCAAATTAAAAATATCAATACTCTAAAGGCAAAAATTGGCTAGGATTAGATGACTAGATGATAAAACTTGTCTTATCGTATTATTTGAAATTGTTGGATGAATGTAAAATAATTATTGATTTATCTCTAAACAATATTGAGTCTATCTAGAAGTCTTAGGCATTGTTTAGATAAGTCATTGAGGTTAAAATCAAGTCTTGGTAGATCTGTATATATCCAGAAGAAAGTTGAATAGAGATTAGTTAATAATAAAAGAATGTTTTCGCGAAATGCTAACAGTCCGTTGGAACACGTTTTTGTGACTGTTGCTAACTGTCAGCAGAATCCTACTGTGACTAAAACTCTTTCCAGACTTTCTATTTAAAGGGATTCGGTTTTGTATCTCAGTAAGGAGTTTGAGCCACGAATTCTAGAGAGTATATTCTAAGCATTTATGAAAGAAAATTCACTTGAGAATTTTCATTAGGTTTTTCATCTTTTATTGAGTGTGATCATGCTTTGAGTATAAAGTAATATTGATTAAATTTCAACATCTGGAGTCCAAGAAGGGAAGTCAACATTTGAAAATCGTTAGAGGTTCTGGCTGTTACTACAGTAGAAGACAAACGGGTCGTTTGTCTAGGCTAGTAAGAGAGTCGAATTGCAAAGTTTTTGTAATTGATGATTGCTTGTAATTTTTCTTCAAATAATAAGATTGAATTTCATGGGTTTGGCTACCCTGTAGGGTTTTACTTTTAAAAAGTTCTTTAAAGGGTTTCCCTTCGTAACCAATCGTTGTGTCTTACAAAGTTGATTATTTATTTTAAAGTATTTAATTCGTTTTATAATCTTGATAATTGAGATCTAACCAATTTGTTCAAGGAAATTGGTAGACAATTTCGTGGTTTACAGGGGTACTTTAGAAATTTCAATTGGCATCAGAGCGTGGTTCACTCATTCAAGTGTGATCCGTGCCCCTGCAATATGTCATCATTGATTGCCCCGCCGCACTTCAATGGTGAAAATTATGCATATTAGAAAGTACGCATGCGAGCCTTCCTCAAATCACTGGATGAACGAGTGTGGTATTCGGTTGTACAATAATGGATCAAACCAGAAACAAATATTGATGTTTGGACGAAAGAAGAAATTAGCAATTGTAATGGAATAGCAAGGGGTTGAATGCTATATTTATGGCTGTATCTCCAAAAGAATTTAAGAGAATATCCATGTGTGAGATTGCTATAGAGGCATGGGATATCTTGGAGGTTACTCATGAAGGAACAAAAATTGTAAAAAACTCAAAATTACAATTGTTAACCTCCAAGTTTGAAGATATTAAAATGCTGGAAGATGAAAGTTTTAATGACTTTTATGCTAAACTAAATGATATTGTGAATTCCAGGTTTAATCTTGGAGAAAAGGTTAAAGATTCAAGAGTTGTGAGGACGCTTCTAAGGTATTTACCTGAAACATTTCAACCCAAAGTTATTTCTATTGAAGAAAGTAAAAAATCTGGATGCAATAAGGGTAAAAGAACTGGTAGGTTTTTTGCAAACGTATGAATCTTTGCTTCCTCAATTAAGAAAAGGTAAGTCCATTGTTTTAAAAACTATAGAAGAAAAACATGAGAATTTTTCTGATGAAGAAAGTCTAAATGATGAGGAGATTGCTCTGTTTGCGAGAAAATTCAGAAAATTTATGTTTAATAAAAAGGCAAATGGTAAACAAAAACGAGAAAGAAAATATTTTTGTTAAGAAAAATGAATATGAAAATTGGAAAAAAGAAAAGACTGAGAAAAAGGATAAGGTACAGTGTCATGAATGTTCTAGGTATGATCATATAAGAATTGAGTGTTCAAATTTCAAAAAAAATAAAGGAAAAACATTGAATATCACAATTAGCAATAGTTCAGATTTTGAAAGTTTAAACTCATCTTCTGATGGTAAAAAATCTTTTATGGCTTTCTCTACTATTGTAAATGATTTTCCTGAAATTACACTAACAAAATCTGAAAGTAGTTGTGATTACAGTGATTCGAATATATCACTTGTTGATGCTGATCAAGAACTGAGTTTACATGAAGCTTACAATGATGTGTGTGAAGAAGTGATCAAATTAAAGAAACTCAACAAGAAGCTTTATAAGAAATTCACTGATATGGAGAGTGAGAAAAATAACTTGTCTGAGGCATTAAAAATTTCTAATATTGAAATAGCCAGATTAAGAAATCAAAAAATTGCATTAGAAAATGAATTAGAAAATGTTCAAGGAAAAACAGCAACACAAAAATTAGAAGAGATGTTGAGTTTTCAAAAGATGAGTAGTGATAGAACTGGCCTAGGGTACACGACTTCAAAAGGGAAAGAAAAACTGGTCTTATCATCCGCTGCCACAACATCCAAATGTATTGTTTTTGTTAAAGGAAGTCAAGGTAAGAGTCTTTAAAATTATGCTGAATTTAAGCCAGTTTATTCAAAAAATCTGCATGGTAAATTTGTCCTACATGTCATAAGTGTGGTGTGGTTGGTCATATAAGACCACATTGTTTTAACATGTATCAACTCCAGAAAATTGAGGGTAAAAGAAAAGGGAAGAGCCTACAGAATCAAGTTGATGACATGAGCCATTAGATCAATTTCATAAGTCTCAAGCTTGGGGAACTAGCAGACATTTGCCTTCAAAATAAAGGAAAAACAAATCAAAACTCAAGACAAAATGGATGAGAAAGGAAGATGCAGTGTGTCTTGTTGCTCACACAACACTTAGATTAATGGAAGATTGTCTTTGGTACCTGGACAGCGCTTATTCGAGACACATGTTTGGAGACAAAACCTTATTCAAGAAGGTTGAGTCATCTCATGGAGGCACTGTGACTTTTGGAGATGGGAGCAAGACTGTCGTAGAAGGGAAATGGAGTATTGAAATACCAAGACTACCTGTGTTGCATGATGTTTTATTTGTTAATGGTTTGAAAGCTAATTTACTCAGCATTAGTCAGTTTTGTGACAAGAAATTTTCTATTCAGTTTTCAAAAGATGAATGCAACATGTATGATCAAAGTGGAGAATGGATTTAAAAGGTACTAGAACCTCAGACAATTGTTATGGAATTTCTCCAAAATCGTTGGAAAAATGTCATAGAGTCACACTTGATGAAGCTGAATTATGGCATCAACACCTTGGGCATATTAATTTTAAAAATTTATCAAAGATTTCAAAAAGAAAAATTGTTTATGGACTGCCCAAGGTAATTAAGGTTAAGAAAATAGTGTGTGAAGCATGCCAAAAAGAAAGCAAACTAGAGCTCAACATAAGATGACCTCTCATGTTCTTACCTCTTGGCCTCTTGAGCTATTGCATATGGATTTGATGGGTCCAACACAAACCGAGAGCCTTGGAGGAAAGAAGTATATCATGGTGATTGTAGATGACTTTTCAAGATTCACATGGATAATGCTCTTGAGAGAAAAATTTGAAGCTTTTGATCTTGCCAAAAAGCTTTTCCAGAAACTACAAATAGAGAAGGAAGCCTCTATCTTTAGAATACGTAGTGATCATGGTCGAGAATTTGAGAATACTAATTTCACTTCCTTTTGTGATGAATAGGGAATACATCAAGAATTTTCTGCACCTATTACTCCACAACAAAATGGAGTAGTGGAAAGGAAAAATATAGCAATTCAAGAAATGGCATGAATAATGTTGAGCAACAAGAAGATGACTTTATATTTTTGGGGAGAAGCTGTAAATACAGTAAATCATATTTTGAATCGAGTGGTTCTAAGACTCGGCACCAATCAAACACCTTATGGTTTGTGGAAAAATAAAAGGCCTACGGTAAAATATTTCAGAATTTTTGGTAGCAAGTGTTATATCCTTAAAGACCGAGAAAACATTCATAAATTTGAAAGCAAAAGTGATGAGAGAATGTTTCTTGGTTATTCCTCTAATAGTAAGGCTTATAGAGTTTACAACTTATGTACAAAATCTGTTATGGAATCAATTAACGTAGTTGTGGATGATGTTTCAACTGAGACTACCATGAAGGAACGTGAAAATATGAAGGAGCTAGGGCAGACCATTAAAGAAGACCCACAAGTGCAAGATGAGGAGGATCACATAGAGGAGACACCACAAAATTCACAAGACAAAGAACCTTCTTCAAGAGTTACTCAAAATCATCCTAAAGAAAATATTCTCGGTGAGCTAGATGAAGGTATGGACTTAGAAGAAGAGTACTAAATCAGGTTTCTTTTGTGTGTTATTTGTCACAAAGAAAGTCGAGGAAGCATTAAATGATAAAAGTTGAGTCAATGCCATGCATGAAGAACTCCATCAATTCACTAGAAATGATGTATGAGAGTTAGTTCCTAAACCAGAAAATTATAACATCATTGGGACTAAGTGGATCTTTAAGAACAAGTCCGATGAGCATGGCACTATTGTGAGGAATAAAGCAAAGCTGGTTGCACAAGGTTACACACAAGTAGAAGGGATTGATTTTGATGAAATATTTGCTCTTGTGGCTTGGCTGGAATATGTCCGTATTCTACTTGCACTTGCCTGTCATCTAGACTTCACATTATATCAAATGGATGTTAAGAGTGTCTTCTTAAATGGAGTGTTACAAGAAGAGGTATATATTCAACAACCTAAATGATTTATTAATCATCTCTATCCTAAATATGTTTACAGGTTGAAGAAGGCGCTGTATGGACTGAAACAAGCACCTCTAGCTTGGTATGAAAGGTTAACAACTTACTTACTTGATCATGACTTTGTTAGATGACAAGCTAATAGGACTTTGTTCATAAGGAGATCAGGTAAACAACTCTTAATTGCTCAAATTTATGTTGATGATATTGTTTTTGGAGCAGCACTCGAATCTCTTGCATATGACTTTGCAAATGAAATGAAATTTGAATTTGAGATGAGTATGATTGGCGGGTTAAATTTTTTCTTGAGTATACAAGTAAAATAATGTAAAGAATGAATTTTTATTTCACAATCTAACTATGCAAGAGATCTTGTAAAAAAGTTTGGAATTGAAGGAAAGAGCAATGCTCACACTCCCATGAGTACTTCAGTGAAAATCAGCAATGACTCTATAGGTAAAAATATTGATCCCACTCTTTATAGAAGTATGATAGAAAGTCTATTATATATTACAGCAAGTAGACCCGACATACCTTTCAGTGCTGGTGTGTGTGCTAGATTTCAATCTAATCCTAAAGAATCCCATCTCACTGCAGTAAAAAGAATCATAAAATATCTTAATGCAACTGTTGATTATGGGATATGGTACTCCAAAGACACTAACCTTACACTTGTTGGCTATTCGGATGTTGATTGGGTTGGGAATGCGGATGATAGGAAGAGTACTACATGTTAGTGTTTTATATAGGTGGAAATTTTATAACTTGGATGAGTAAAAAGCAAAACTCAATCTCTTTATCTACTGCTGAAGCCGAATACATAGCTGTAGGGAGTTGTTGTACACAACTTTTATGGATGAAAAAAATGCTTGATGATTATGGTTTTTCTCAAGATACTATGACAATATATTGTGATAATTCAAGTGCCAAAAATATGTCCAAAAATCCTATTCAGCTGTGACAGCCCCAAATTTCCACATACGGACACGGGGAAAATCGAGACGTCCGGATGATGACAACAATGGTCACCACCCTATCGACGAGTGCCGAGTGTGTGTAAAAGCAACAAATGTGCACGAAGAAACACGCAGCGGATAACAAAGTCATATAATTAAGTACCAGAATTTTTCTTAGTTTAATACAAAGCTGTTCAAATCATACAAAATAAAATATTACAAACTACAAATATAGTTTCAAAGCCAACTACAAAGCATAGACTCCAACTTAGCACTCCGGAGGAGCCGCATCCTCGGGCTCAGCCTCCTCCTCTTTCTCGAACTCTGCACTAAAATCTACGGTACCAAAAATGGTGCTGCAGGTAAGTAAAATTCAAACACCACTAGATAAAAACATATTATAACTCAAACAATATGCATGAAAGAATGCAACACACATGTTCCATAAAAACCACATTTTTCCACACACGCCAAAAGTCCCATTTGGCCCAAAAACATTTTCCTTAAACATATCTTCGCCATTATCCCAGATAATGGCCTAAAGACCAGTCTCGCCATTTTCCCAGAAAATGGCCCATTAACCAAACCATCAGAGCATTGGAGGCAGGAATCGCAGGCGGGACTCTACCAGCATCCCTGTTCACCACCATCCCTATGCGTGCACCGTAGGCGGGAATCATAGGCGGGACTCTACTACCATCCTGCTCACCACCATCCCTACGCCGCGTGCACCGTAGGCGGGAATCATAGGCGGGACTTTACCACCATCCCTACACGTGCCTCTAACTCAAACCAATCAATCCAATAACCAATTAATCCGTATGCACCATGACCTCCCCTAGAGGTCATCCGCACACCCTGGCTCCTGTGCCACACCGCGGGTATCGACCACGCATATGACACCTAAACAAGCGATGCCCAGTTCCGCGCTCCGCGCGTTTGTAGCAAGCATCCTATAGCCGAGCGATGCCCAGTTCCGCGCCTCGTGCGTTCGTAGCCAAGCTTCAACTCAGGGGACGTCACTCAATATATTACGCTCCCGAGTGACCAGAGGAGCTCCACCGAGATCATACCCTATCCCGGCTTGGGGTCGTGGTATACACGCACCCGAAAATCCATTTACGCCAATAAAACAGGATTGTATCTCAATTTAAATAAAATGCACGTGCATGCACCATGTAAATGCAATCTCAATGCACAACACAACCAACCATAAATCAACGAATCAAGCAACTCCGTCCTCAATCCATCCGACCCCTGAACTCCTCGGACTCAGTCCGAAATCAACCAACTAGCAGATAAATATATATTGTATGAGCCAAATACATTTAAATCTAAAAGTAGAGTTTGAAAAATACTTACGGCGCTATACAGTATTTTTTGAAAGTTCGCGGCGTTGCAAACGGCGGAAAAAAAACAATGTAACAGTGTATTTTACACTGTGGCTGTGGGTAATAAATTACCCACTTTCGAACGGGGACAAACCAAGACACGAAATTGATAGGGAATGGTCTTGAGATGTTTATGAAGCTAAAGGAAGTAAGTTTTGGCCGTGGGTGGCGGTGGAAGGCCAAAAAGAGGCTGAACGAAGTTGAGCTCGTGGGAGCTGCTCCGGCAACAGATCGGGGCCAAAATTAGGTGGGTTAGATCGGCAAGAGGTAGAGGAAGAAGCTGTGAAGAGATGGTGGCCAGAGGTGGTGCGACAGCGCCGGAATCAGTGAAAATTTGTGTGGCTTGGAGGAGCTCGTGGTGGCTAACGGTGGCTCGGATGGAGGTGAAACTTGGTGGGGATGTTCACCGGTGAGAGGGGAAGAAAACTGGGTGGGTGGTGTAGGCCACGCCGCCGGCTAACGGCGGTTCTGGGCTGCGAAAGCAACCGGCGACAGGGGAGAAAAACAAGGCAGATGCCGTGACTTCCAACCGTGCGTGGCGGCTAACGGCTGGTCCGATGGCTCTGAAAATTGGTGGGGATGATCTCTGGTGGGAGGGGAAGAGAATGGTGGGGGTGGTGTACTACACGGCGGCCGGAAGGCTGCGCACTGGGCGGCCGAAGGGTGGGCGACGGGAAGGAGAAAAAGAAGGGGCAGCGCGCGGGGAGAGAGGAAACGGGGAGGAAACGGGAAAGAAAGAAGAAGAAAAAGAAAGAAAGGAAAGAAAAGAAGAAGAAGAAAAGGAAAAAGGGAAAAAGAAAAAGAGAAAAGGAAAGAAATGAGGTCCAATCCTCACTCCGGAAATCAAAAACTGATCCGCCGAAAAGGATTTTAAAAACCGTAAAACGATTAAAATAAATTAAACACAACATCAAATAAATTAAAAACCAATTAAAATACATTAATTTAAAATAAATAAATTAATATATTAATTAAATTAAAAACACTCATTCAGTGAAAATACACGTAAAAAGGGGATATCACATCAGCACTCTCGAACCAAGCACATTGACATTATACATCATTTTATAAGATACTTGATTGAATCTAAAATGGTATTCTTGGAACATGTGTCTCCTGAATATCAACTGGCTGACTTGTTTACTAAATCTTTGGATGGTCTTAGGTTTGAGTTTTTAAGGAAAGCCATTGGTATATGTTATGCCAAGTAAGAGGCATTCTATCATACTAGTTTAGGGTGTGCATTTTTTTTTCTATTTTTTTTTTGTTAGTTTGATGCTTTTATGTTTCAGTTTCTAAAAATATATATACTAATAAATTCTTTTTGTTTGTTTAAGTTTTTTTTGAATTAGAAAATATTTATTAAAAAAAAAACTGTGTTGGTTGGTTTATTTTGATTAAGGTACATGTTTGATAAATCAAGGTTTGAGCATGTGTGACATTACTTTAAAATTTTTTTGATCTTATGCACTGCTCTTCTTTGTGCAGTACACTTTAAGCATACTAACCCTATAGGTCATCTTGGCAAAGTTCATTTACAAAGCACTGTGAGGAACCTATATGTAAGCATACTATAATTAAAATTCACTTTTAAGATGCTCATAAAAGAGGGAGTTTATGCTTTGAATTGACTAATACTATTTGAACCTGGTACATCAATAAAGAGCTATTCTCTTGCCAAATATAAAGAGTTGATCCATATAGAAAAAATCAGTATTAATTCATTGCGAAAAAAGACAAGTACCCTACACGGATCTACCACCTTAAAGTTCTTATAGAAAAAATCGTTGCTCTAATCATTATGAAAAAAGTTGAGCAACAAACATGAACACAAAAATGGAGTGTACAAACTAGTGTTTGAAAGAGATGATCATGTATCTAGACCTTAGCATAAAGTTTGACTTTTAAGGTGAAGCAACAAACTCTTGTGAGCATCTATAAGAAGTAATCATTCATGAATAAAAGTCTCAAAAATATATTGAAGAAAGGAGTTCATAAAATGCTATGGTATAAGTATACTCACTCACACACTCACATGAACTTTGACATTGATGATCTTATGAAGAGTAAACACCTAAAGTGATTGTTGCATCATGAGTGTGCTAAAGATTAGTACTTTTTTTTGTAATTTCTACCATGGTTGAACTGAGGTGATTATAGGCATGTTACTTGTTTTTTTTTTCACATTCATATTTATAAAAATAAAAAAAATAAAAATAAAAATAGGGAAATGTTTTTTTAAAAAAGAATTTTTTTTTTCTTCTTCCCTGATCTATGCAATATTTTATTTTATTTTTTTAATTTATTAAATAAATCCAAAAATAAAATTAAAGAATTTCTATTTTGGCTCAAGATGGTGTACTGGGTTTTTATTCTGAAACAAAGTGTCTAAGTCCCAGTGGGACTTTATGGTCTAGCACGTGCATGAGAGGGTTAAGCCTTAAAAACTTAAAACCCATCTGATGCCTCTCTCATTTGCTCCTAGCCCCCGAAACTAAGCCCTTCTCTCTACCCATTTTCACGGCATCTTTGCTCCTTCACGTAAGCCTCATTTCACGGTGCTCCTCTTATTTTCCCCTCTTCATTTTCCATCATCAAGGTAAGTATACTCGAATCCACTGATTTTTTTTTGTTTCTTTTTCTAGTTTTATGTTCGGCATGTGGATATATGAAGTATGTGTAGAGGGTTTTGATTTTAAGAAGCATTGGGCTGTTTTGTTGAGCTGAGTTGCCTGTAAATGGGTTGTTTTTTGTTGTTATTATATCTACTCTATACATGTATTGAGGACAAGGTTATGTAGCTCACGGGCTTATGGTTTTTGTTTTCTCACGGGTGCACACCAAGTATTTGTGTTATTTTTTGACTCATTTCAGATTTTTTTGGGGCTATTTTTAGGGATTCTCTTATACATATAGTAAGCTCTTAAGTATGAGTAGTTCCCACATTTTTCTTAACAAAAAAATAATAAATGAAAACTAAAACTATTTTTTTTAAATAAATTGAAATTTCCAAAGTACCCCTGTAAACCACGAAATTGTCTACCAATTTCCTTGAACAAATTGGTTAGATCTTAATTATTAAGATTATAAAACGAATCAAATACTTTAAAATAAATAAAGAACTCTTTATTTACGATTAGTTACGAAGGGAAACCCTATAAAGAACTCTTTAAAGGTAAAACCCTACTTGGCAGCTAAACTCAGGAAAGTCAATCTTATTATTTGAAGAACAATTACAAGCAATCATCAATTACAAAACCTTTGCAATTCGACTCTTTTACTTGCCTAGATAAACGACCCGTTTATCTTCTACCATAGTAGCAGTTAGAACTTCTGGCGATTTTCAAATGTTGACTTCCCTCTGGAACTCCAAATGCTGAAATCCAATCGATGTTACTTTACACTCAAAGCACGATCACACTTAAGAAGAGATGAAAAACTCAATGAAAATTTTCAAGTGAATTTTCTTTCATAAATGCTTAGAATATACTCTTTAGAATTCGTGGCTCAAATTCCTTACTGAGATATAAAACTGAATCCCTTTAAATAGAAAATCTGGAAAGAGAAGAGTTCTAGTCACAGTAGGATTCTGCTGATGGTTAGCAACAGTCACGAAAATGCGTTCCGATGAACTGCTAACATTTCGCGATAACATTCTTCTGTTATTGACTAATCTCTATTCAGCTTTCTTCTGGATATATACAGATCTACCAGGACTCGATTTTAACCTCAATGACTTACTTAAATAATTCCTAAGACTTCTAGATAGACTCAACATTGTTTAGAGATAAATCAATAATTATTTTACATTCATCCAACAATTTCAAATAATACGATAGGACAAGCCTTATCATATAGTCATCTAATCCTAGTCAATTTTTTCCTTTACAAACTCTCCCTTTGGCGGATTGGTGACGAAACCAGTTTGATGAATATAAATTCCCTAAAAACATGTCAATTAGCAAACCACAAAAAATGTGAAAAATTATAAAGAGTTGTGATTCAATAAAAACATAAATGTCAGTTATTCTAATCAAAACATAAGCAAAACGCATGCCAAATTGTATCTGAATTACAACCACAAAAAAAATTGAACTAGAAAACCGAACATAGATGAGCCAAAATAACACATGATAAAGTTTTTCAATTTTTCTTCTCTGTTTTGTCACTGTTCTCCCCCTCTAGTGCTGCTGCTCCCCCTCAAGTTTTTCTCCCCCTTTTTGTCAGCAATCAGCCATGGAGATCTATAGTTCATCATCAGAATCAGCTACACTCGCCATGATGTGTTGCATATCCAAAGAAAGTTGAACCAAGCGATCATTTGCTTGAACACAATCAGAGCGTATAGCAGCCAATTGTTGCTCAACTTGGACTGACATGCCTCCCATTTAGCTGTAAAACCATCAATCTTCTGGAATAACAAGGACATTTGCTCAAGAACTTGAGATATAGGGATGGAAGGTTCCAGTGTAGACGATGCTGACTTAGTAGTTAGGGGGCACTTTTTAGTTATTACAGTCTCAAATTTGACCACAGTTAAGGCTGAATTAGGCCCTGGCAGCTTCATGGTAGGTTCATTGGCCCTAAGTGGAACTTTAGCAATCATGGCCAACTTAGTAATTAAACTTCCAAAATGGAAATTTAACTCTTTTTCCACATGTGAGCGATGAATATTGTTAATAACATGCCATGGAAAATCAATAGAGATGCCAGTAGCTAGAGCATACATAAAGTAAGCTCTCTCTAAGGAAATTTCTGTGTGACGACTAATAGGCCATAGATTTGCCAACACTATTTTGGCCAAAAGATGAAACTGAGGAAGCATATGATGGAGAGACAGTCTGTGAGTTTTGGCAATCCATTTAGGGCCATTGGGACCAACAAAAAGATTATGTTTGTTGGAGCTCCCATGCCCTTGTATGAGTATAAAGGGGATTCCACCTCAGGAACCACAAACAAGCCTCGGAGAATAGCAGGAGATACCTCAATTTGAATCCCTCGAACGATAGAGATGATGCTATGATCATCTAAATTGAAGTGGGCGATGCTTGAATAAAATTCTTGGACAATCTCGACACAAGGTGTGGGGGAGGCATGAGCAAGTTTCTCCGATCCTCTTTCAATGAATATATGACGAATAAGTTGGAAGTCATCCGTAGGGAAATCGTTTATGCTTACCTCCCTTTCACCCAACATGGGTCTCTTGGAGAATGTATTCCTATATACATTCTCGGCTTCAATAGAAGTGAAGCGATTAGGAGTGGCACCTGTGGGAGCAGTCACAGATGGAGATGGAGATGGAGATGGAGGAGGAGCTGAAGTTTCTCCTAACTGCATAGGTTCAAGTAGTGGTACATCCTCACTTGAGGAGTTCTTAGATAGCACAGAAGGAGTGATCTTTTTTCACTTTGCCATTTCTTTGAACCTCATATGGAGCAATACAATAACCAAGTTAGAAAAATATTTTCTAAATAATTACATCGCGAGAGTTTATAGCTAGTTAATATTAACTTGTTCATGTTTAAAATTCCATGAATTGAAATAGCTTTATTTATTTCAAACGCCAAGAACTTACATTAGGAGGGCAAAAAATAGATAATTTTACCCAACATGATTCCTTAAAAATCTCTCATATAAGATGCAGTTGAAGATTATAGGTGTCATAGTTTGTTGAGGAAATCACATTATATACCTCATAATTACCTCTGTAATGTTAAATTTTGTATTAAAAAGGCTATCCAAATTGGCTTTGACACCCTAAATTATCAAACTTGGACAATTTACATTGATTAAGATAAGATAAGATCGACGAAAACTAAAACGTTGATATATCTACAAAAAAAATGATAGTTACAGTCGTG
The DNA here is from genome assembly GCA_011037825.1 of Carya cathayensis. NCBI lineage: Eukaryota > Viridiplantae > Streptophyta > Magnoliopsida > Fagales > Juglandaceae > Carya > Carya cathayensis. The sequence goes on along the minus strand of QGSO01000352.1, from coordinate 640,639 downwards.
ATTGCGCAAGCACCGTGCAATCACTTTAGAAAAAAATGAATAAATACGGAACATATGAAAAAAAATTAATTTTTTAATAGTATTTTACTCTTTTTCAAAGCGATTGCAAGTCATTTATGCATTCTACGATTGTATGTAGCATTACTCGTTTTGACACTTTTATTATCAAAATTACTAGCTAGATGGATAATGAATTTACAAATAAAGGTTATGAAAGGTTATACAAATACGGCCAACTGTCTACTAGGGTAAAAAAATGGAGGGCGAACGGTAGTCCTCCATTTTTAACTCTTATGCACGATTCATATCTGTGTATCGATCATTTAGCAGGTTTGTATTATTGAATTTGTGGATATTTTAAATGGCCAATGCTTCCACCACACCATTATCTATCCTCTAATTTTGCTAAGTGATTATACGAGATTGATAAAAAGATATAGATTAAAATGTTGCAATGCTTTTATTAGGAATTCAACCAATACTAGTGTAATCAGCCCAATGCACTTCAAGAGTGTCTAATATATATTCTTTTCTTGAATATTTTGTAGATGAGAAAAGTCCTTGGATAAAAGTGGCTAAGGGTCATCGCATGTCAAAGTTTAAAGTTTGAGGAAGTGCTTGTCTTTTCATCAATTCTTAATACATATTATGGTACGAGAGACTTTCCCAAACTCACTTCTTCTTGATAAATAACTCTTCTTTCGCTTCTACTACATATTCTTCAACGTCAACATGAACAACCAATGCTAACACTCCAACCAACTCATTCCCTTGCTTAATTTGTTACGGGAGTAGAGGATCATGGTAGGGGTGTGCAAAATTCCGAACCACCTGATTCCAGCCGATTTCTGCTCCGAATCCGACTCCGATGGAATTCAGAATCGGAATCGGAGTAATTCCGACTCTGTAACGGAAGTCGGAGTCGGAGTCGGTGAGTCAACTGGTTCCGACTTCCGATTCTGACTTTCGACTTTTTTAAAAAAATTCATATGCAAAATGGCGTCGTTTTGCATATGGATTTTTTCAACCCATTAACTGGAATGGCGTCGTTCCATTTAAATGGGAACGACGCCGTTTTGAATTTAGCCCTCATTAACTGAAACTTTCTTCCTCACACTCATAGGCCTCACACACTCACAGTCACACTCACTCGATCATCTCTCTCTCCTCACGGACTCCGAAGCACTCGGCACCGTAGTACCTCTCACGCCTGACCCGCCGCACGACGCCACAGCCCCCCACCGTCCATAGTTCGTGTAACAGCCCGCTAAAATTTAATCTTATCTCCTCACCCTTCTCTTTCTTTTCGCACATGTTAGACAGCACGACAATCAATTTTGGATTCTTTCCTGACAGCAATCACCATTTCTCTCGTCTCTACCCTCACATGAAATCACGCGCATAATTTATCTTTTTCCGTAAAACACGTAATTTGTTCTTCACCGACAACTGTAAAGTCATGAACAGATTTATCCTAAGCGTTGTACCTCGATGGCGTATTCCGAATCTTATCCACCGAATTTCAAAGTATTAGATAAGCTTGTTTTTTTTAAAGTCGCACAATTATAATACTTTAATGAGCTCTGAAAATATTATAATTGTGGATAATTACTTAGATTAAATATTTTAGTTGTTTTAAGATATTAAGAGGTTTATTTTTACGTTGAAAACTCTTATTTAAATTAAATGGTTTTATCCTCTTTGAGTGATTAAAGATATTTTATCATTTTAATAATGATGAAGAAATATTATTTTATAAACTTTAATTTATAAAATAATATTCTATCTTAATTCCTCTCAGTGTTGTAATTAAGTGTTTCATTAATTTAAATGATTTTATCATCTTCGATTAATTAACGGTACTTATCATTTTAAATAATGATGAGGAAATATTATTTTATAAACTTTAGTTTATAAAATGATATTCTATCTTAATTACTCGTAGTGTTTTATTTAAAATAAAACACTTACGCGTTTTCAAATTAGTGTTTTAACTCATCGTTGGTTTATTTGAGGATCCCGAAACGTAGGATTGAAGTTAATTACCTAGGCCCCTACCCTTTTCCCTTCACTTTTTCCTTTTTCCTTTTTCTTCTCTCTCTTTCCTCTCTTTCTCTCTCTCCCCATGCTCTTCCCTTCCCCATTTCTCCTTACCGTCGCCGCCCCTTTGATGATGTGGTGAATCCAATGGTGGTGCTTGGTGGCTGATTTGGCCGTGTATGGTGGTCCAAAATGGTGAAAAAGCCTTAAAGACCCATTTGTTTGGAGGCGAGAGTGGTGGCTAACGGTGGCTCGGATGGAGGTGAAACTTGGTGGGGATGTTCACCGGTGAGAGGGGAAGAAATCTGGGTGGGTGGTGTAGGCCACGCCGCCGGCGAGCGGCGGTTCTGGGCGGAGAAAGAAATCGGCAACAGGGGAGAAAACAGGGCAGGGGCAGCAACTTCCGGGGGCTCGTGGCGGCTAACGGCTGGTCCGATGGCTCTGAAAATTGGTGGGTATGAACTCTGGTGGAAGGGGAAGAGAATGGCGGGGGTGGTGTACGACACCTCCACCGGACGGCGGAGAAACGGGGGGTCAAAGGGGCGGCGACGGTAAGGAGAAATGGGGAAGGGAAGAGCATGGGGAGAGAGAGAAAGAGAGGAAAGAGAGAGAAGAAAAAGGAAAAAGGAAAAAGTGAAGGGAAAAGGGTAGGGGCCTAGGTAATTAACTTCAATCCTACGTTTCGGGATCCTCAAATAAACCAACGATGAGTTAAAACACTGATTTGAAAACGCGTAAGTGTTTTATTTTAAATAAAACACTTAAATAAAACACTACGAGTAATTAAGGTAGAATATCATTTTATAAACTAAAGTTTATAAAATAATATTTCCTCATCATTATTTAAAATGATAAAGTACCGTTAATTAATCGAAGAGGATAAAATCATTTAAATTAATAAAACACTTAATTACAACACTGAGAGGAATTAAGATA